>JAOBRG010398256.1:0-10196 GCA_027574985.1 Umimayanthus nakama | reverse complement strand
AAAGCCTATCTGGTTCTTTATAATGTTGCTACTTTTCGATATGTTAAAGATGTTGTTCATGTTTAGTCGTTTGGTAAGAATCAGACTTGACCTACTCGTTTTACAATCATTAAGTAAGCTCGCTTAACTTATGGTTTACATGAACATGTAAAACACACAGGTAGTTTATTAGGACTGTGTAAACAACAGCATACAGTCGTTTTACAAACCGTTAAAGACAACTTTTTCCGATCTAATAATAATTCCTTTTAGTAGCTATGACAAAAGCACACAAAGATATAATGGAAAACGAACAACCAATTTTCACAACGTAACAATAAACAATAGGGACCGACAGTTTGGGTCATCTAAGTACCTGTCACAAAATTTTAAGCTTACTTCACCTTTTCAGTTCATTTGCTTCAATCTGGAACTTCTAGAGACCTTACCTCGAAGATGTTGGAGAGCTTTGCCATTTTCTTCTACAAAATCTGGATCATTCTTCTTGGAAACAGTGTTCCCACACTGTGAAGCCAATACTATGCATAGGAAGCAGAGAAGTTTTTGATCCATGGCGGCCGTAATCAGTGTATATTGAATACGACTACTTCTGCTATAACGAGTTTGGACTCGCAGAGCTTAGAGATCGAGGTTGTTTCTCCAGACTCTTACTATTCAAGAGCCCTGCCTAGTTTGGCATTCCTTGTAAGAGTAATTTAGAAAAAGATTTCAAACTTTGGGTAGAAATTTCACCCAAGTTTTTTTCTTCATCAAATCCGTGCAGTCCTTAATTATTAACTTGCAGGTCACGTATTGTTGTGAAAACAGGCCGTGTATTGTTTCTTAATGTCCAACCAGGAAGCTTCGGCGCTGTGAAAACTAGTTTCTAACAATCTTGTTGACATTAATCAGCAAGTACTTCAGTAGCACTTTGCTTTACATAAAAGTTTTGTTATGCCTTAAGTTGTTAACGTAATAAAAATAGGAGTATACGTAAGACCCTTTAAAATCTCAGAAACCCTCATAATTTTATTTGTCTTAGGAACCAATTTTGTTGTCATGGAGAGTAGGTACAGAACCACTGTGCCACTGTGTCGTGTTTTGATGCACCAATAGCGCTACTTAAAAAGAAAAGAACATTACTGGACTGAGCTATCGCAACACAAGCCGTATTTTATGCCCTTAGCTATAATAAATAAACACAAGCTGGTTTTTTGTTTTCCAATTACAGAAAAAATGAAGCTGAAAGATCACTTGTTCCGGCGATCAACTTGGATTACCGCTGGCCCTGGCTGTTGTTAATGTAGGCGCGCGTGCACTATTTTCCCGCCATACACGAAACAAAACGCTGAGCTGAGCGGCTGCGTTTCATTTCCGGCATTTGGAAAGCTCCTTTAAAAATATTTAGTTAACCCAAACCAATTTGTTATTTTAATTTTGGTTCATGTAAACAATGAGTGATGACAACTGAGCTCATGAGCCCTGAATTATGATAATTGATTTGCACGAAACTGCATGACGGGGAACAAAAATGACTGCAACGTGAACTGTTGAAGAACAAGGGAAACAAGATGACGAGGAAACGCTATCACGTTTACTGGCTTATGGTGAGGTTTTTCTTGAATAAACCGGCCGTCAGTCACGACCTTGGCAAAATTGCATCTTAGCTTGAACTGTGACAAATTGTATTGGTATTAATCCAAGTAAAGAGCTTTTTTCTTTGGTACAACACAATGTTCAGTTACAGAAAAACCGCTTAATTTTAGCTGGCTGGAGTGAACAACAAAATGGTATAAATCATCCAGTCCATTAAGCCACCTCCATGGGATTGGGGAGGGGAATATTGTAGACATGCATGTGCCTTGCCTTTTCATCAACATTGGCTGTTGTACCATGTGCACGTTTCCAGCGCTAGTCAGAACCCACAAATGAAACCTCCCTTAGTTTTGAAATGTAAAAGAAAAATTCAATATATATTTTTTTCCTTTTTGTATAATAATCCGGCCTGACTTTTGGTTAGACTTGCATAACCATTCACATTCGTATTCCTTTGCTTTGCCTTGAGTGATCGAGTTTCATTTCCGTAGTATTTCTCCCAAGTTTCCACCGTGGATTCTACATTCAATCTATTCCACAGCTCCTAATAGGTAATTAAGCTTCTACATGAAACCGAAGCGAAGTTTGTCCTTGCACAGTTGAAGAAATGGAAATATAATGGACAAGCTAAGAAGTTTCTTTCTTATGGTGATTATTTCCACTTCTCTACTGAGCCAGTTTCACAATCATGCGCAGTAGGTACAAGCGTTTTATTTGACGGACCACACGTGCTCTAAACATGGCGGATTGTTCAAAATGTTTCATAATTGATATGTTTCTATTATATTTAAAAAGAATCTCCACTCATTCTTTGAATCCGCCGTAATTACAGGACGTGCTTCCCGCCCAAAAAAACGACTGTACGTTGTGCATGGTTGTAAAACTGGCTTATTGTGCCAGATCATCCCATGCCTCGGTTTTATGAAGAGGCTTGGTTACCTTTCAGGAATTGTGAAATAGACTGTTCCGGAACGATATCGTCCCGGTAGATGTACTAGCGTCCGTTCCGTAATCTGACGACCTGTTGAACAATAGGAGTGATTCTTGTTTGACCTTGGAAAAACGTGTTTACTGCCTTCTCATCTGCCAGTACAAGAACAAATCAATACAGCGACACTTTAACTAGTAGTCTTTGGTCAGGCTGCTAGTTTGTCAAATAACATAATAAAAAAAGCTTTACAAACCTTTGCCCTTTATTCATAGTTTGTTGAAAGAAAACTTTGTTAGCTGTGAACATATCTTGTTCTCCCGATAAACTAACATCAAAATACGTCGCCAAACGAAAATGTTCAAAAATCAAAAAAGATGGCACACGTGTTCGCCGAGTTTTCAGGACAACCAATCAAAACCCCAGAAACTCGCTACGCATTCGCTTCGCCTGTTTTTGTTTCAAGGTCAAATGATAACCACTTTTTGTGTAATCAAAAGATGTACTAGCTCATTCAGCAACAGAACTACGCAAGCGGATTGGTTAGGCTGATCAGAAGAATCAGTCTTTTGATCCACCGATATTTTTATGTCACTTCCGTTTTTCAGTGACCGGAGCTAGGCAAACTTGATCAGATGACTGCCTGCGCATGCTCATAGGGGTGTAAAGCAGTGTAATTTCGGAAATCGGCTTTTGTTAGTATGACTTCAAGCTTGGGAGAGTATGTGTCTCTTGGTTTTGACCAAATACGCCAATAGATTTCACAGAGATTGTCAATGATACTTCGACCCGAAGGGTCAAAAATACTTGTACTATATATCAATTTTGTAGAACACACCATCTTTCTCACAACATTGCTTCCAATGTCATTTGAAGAACAAAATCGTTAGAGATTATCCTGGTAGATCAAATACTCTGCAGTAATGGAACCTAAAGGTAAATATGTATTCAAAATTTAAAATGAAAAGAAAAACCTATATATATATACAACCTTTAAAACGCATGAAATATCAGTTAAAACTTAATTAAAACTTCGTAACTGCAGTTTCACGCTTGACGCGATCAGACAAAAAATTAAAATTATGGTTTGTTCATTTAGTGGGGACGGTCATCAGTGCGGGGCTCGTAATTGGCTGCGTAGAACTTGTTCTCATGCCGGCATTTTGAAACTAATTCCGATCTTTAAATAAGTAAAGAGCTTTTCTCGGCCTTGAGAATGTGGAATTTTTCCATTAAGCACGGGTAGCACTTTGATTGAGATCCTTTGTATGAGTGCGCCCTTGCCAAAATTAACCAATTTATGCTGTGTTGAAATGTTGTTGTCTTTTAACTCCCAAACTAGCTTGGATAGGGATATGTCGTTTGCGTGTGTGCGGTGTCGGAAGGAACTTTTGTGACTGTTGAATCTTGTTTTAAACTGGTTTTCAGTCATTCCGATGTATACATCGGTACTTTGGTACCGTGGCTTTATACACGAAGTTGCTTGCGAGATAGGAACCCTTTTAACGGACACTCATTTTTTTTCTTCTGCAGTTGCACCCTTCGGACTTTGTGTTGCTATTTGAGCCATGGATTTTTCACTCTCCCCAAATACATATAAGTATGTACATATATCAGAGGGTGCTATTTAATTGACCTCAAATGTAACTAATACCATTAAATATATGTCAGAACATATAAATTACGATCATTCTTATGTCTAACCCACAAAATGATCAAAATTAAGCGAGTGCGCACTGTGCGTACTTTGGGGGGAGGGGGTGTGCAAAATTTTTGCAAACAGCTGTATATGCAAATGCAAACATACAACATATAAGCTTATCATTTTTGCTCACATTGGAATCAGCACTGGTTTTCTGAATGTAACTCGTACACTAATTATCAAAAGGCAGCTTTTCCTAAATTGTTGTTACACACGTTTATTGCAAGCTTAAAAGCGTACAAATATTTCACACTTCTATGAAACAAAAGAGTGATTCTTAAAGCAATACAAATAAACACTCGTGGAAGATACATGTGTCACAATCAATAGAGCGCTTTCATGTGGCGTCATGAACTCCATGTACATGTTTGACACACCAACAAGGCTAACCTCTTGTTTGTCTTTTGTGTCTCGTGGGATTGAATTAAATCACTCTATATGGAAACAACCTCTTAAAGTTTAACACTTTTTCAATGGGTTTATAACCTAGTCTATTGAGCTACAAGCTATAAAGTGTAAAACCTTGTTTAATATCAAGAAAAACTGTATTATCGATATTTACACCTCAAAAGTCTGAGAAAAAAATGTTTCCTTTCTAAATGTTTCAGTGAAACCATAAAACATAACAAATTTACGACTAAAAACTCGCAAATTTGTTTATATTTGTTTTCAAAAAAATAGTTGCTTTCTAGTTTTCCGGCTGTTATTTGTAAGACAGTATCTTTTATGGAGGTGGTTTTCTATGGTTTTACCGGCCCAACGAGATTAGCCTTTGAAACTATTGAATATTGTCGATTTGTTTTGAAAATTAAGATTTACTTCACTTTCGTTCAAAATGGAATCTTTGAAATCAAGGTTGTTTGAGAATTTCATACAGCATCTTAAAGTAAACTCGTAGATGCATCCTCGCTGAAAAATACTTTCCTAATGTTTGTTGTGATGGTGACGGTGAAGATGTGATCTCTTGACCCCTCTACGACAACACTGAACGGGGCAAGGTGGGGCACACTGTGACGCCATGCACTGAGGAGCGCACGCCGTTTGGACGGGAGGGGGAGGTGGATAAGCTACTGGGGGAGGGGGTGCGAACACAGGCAAGGGTAGTGGAGGTGGTTGAAATACTTGGGGTTGAGCCATCGGGGGGGCCATAGGAGGTGCACAACAATCCGGCTGGTAGGTGGGTGCGCAAGACGGAGCACATGGCTGCGGGTACTGTGTGGGCGGCGGTGTTGGGAACTGCTCCGGAGTCTCTCCACTTCCGCTCTCGTCACCACTGCCAGACCCCACCGACGGCTCAGTAGGAGGAGGGGGGAAGGTAGGAGGCGGCAAAGTTGGCGGGGGAGGGGGAGGTAAGGCACCATTACAACACCAGTCATAACACGCAGGCGCGCAAATAGCAGGGCATGTCCCTGGACACACGCGGGCCATTGGGTAGGGGTTTACTGCCGCGGGAGGTCCCGGATGGGGGTGACCTCCTATTGGGCCGCCATCTTTCACCATTTGGGACATTTTGAGACAGTAGGGGTCACACGTTGGTTGACACATTGCAGGGCAGCTGCCTCCTGAAACACAACGGACAGACAGGCTGGTTAGCGGGAGTTTTTGCACAAAACATCGAGTCATGACCCTCTCGGTACCGGAAAACCATGTTGTGTCCTGGCATTCGGTTTAAAATGATTTGTCGAGTGTTTTAGAACAACTTGGTTTGAACATTTGTTTGTTTGAATTACACCAAGAGAGGTCATGACTCGATTGAAAGAGAATGCACTGGATTAGGAAGCAGTAACAATCACCAAGGCTTCGTCTTCTTAACCTGGTGCTTGTTAGGTTAATCAAAGTCAATCTTAAAGGATAAAAACAAGCAATTTTGTGCTGTTTAACTTTCTTTTCTAAACAACGGTGCGTTCTCTTTCGGTAGTGCAAAAACTCGCTCTGTTACGGGTTAAGATGGGAAGCCTTTCTGTCGACCCGATTTGTGCCAACCCTGTGATTGTTATCTTGCCTTCTAATCACCACAAAACGTTTGATCAAAATCAATTTATTTGCTTTGTTTACAAAATCAACATACAATTTAAATTTACGCCATTACATCGGTATCAAAATCAGTTATCAAAATCAATTGTTTTTGCTTCCATAGTTTTCAATATTGGTTCTCTTGTTCTCAAGAGTGCTTGGCCCCCACGCGACTCTACTGAATCCGTGTCGAGTAGCTATGTTGATGTAAAAGTGTGTTACACACACGATTTCATAGTTAATGGTGGCGATATTTCTTATGGTGGTGCGCATGCGCATGGTGAGTCCTTGACTTCTTCTGTGACTTGGGTCGCCTGACGTGCCCCTTCTTCTTACAACAGACACTCGGGCAAGTTGCGGCACAGGGGTCAGTTTGGCAGGGAGTAGGACATGGCTGTGGGGGCATTGGTGGTGGTGGTGGGGGTGGGGGGGCTGAACAGCATGAAGGGTCATAATTAGGCGCACATGAGGGGGCACAGGGAGGGGCTGGAGGAGCACAAGGATCCTGTCCGGGGTAGGGTTGGGGTTGGGGTTGAGGGTACGGTTGAGGGTACGGTTGGGGGCCGCAGGGGGCGGGAGTTGGAGGCGGAGGGTTGCAGCAAGTCTCCATACAGGCCGGAGCACAAACTTGTGGGCACGGGGCTGGGCACAGTCTCGGCACCGGCTTAGGTGTAGGCACGACTAGAGGAGGTGGCACCTCCGGAGGTGGCGCTGAGGAAAATAAGAATTAGTTGCGACCTGCGTTCTCCCTGTTAAGGTCATTCCATCCAAAAAGAACCTGCACTCAGATTTTGGTAAAACTTTGTCCATGAATAATTTCATATATATGTAAACCCCAGAAAAGAAATAAAAAAGGGAGGTCCCTCAACTACTTTTAGAGATAGCGGGGACAGAAATCCACCCCTCTGGGGCTATAATTTCGTTAATGAAAGCATTGCGACTTAAATGTACCACCATCCTTCAGATTGTCAAATCAAATGTTCAGAAATCAGAATTATACAAAAATTGAAGCAATTAACAATTCTGGATATTTAGAACTTTTGCTTTGAGTGTTTAAGCAAAAACGTGTTTATGATATCGGAGTTTCTTTCAAGTGAAAATTGTTGCTTTGGTTACCAAATCTAGAGTAACAATCAATTCACGCCAATACTTTTCAAGTTTATCGTATTTTATAACACTCAGAATTTTGTACTTTTTTCTAAACAAGGAGTTTTATGATCATAACTCAAATTGGTAGAAAAAAAAACTTGGGGGTCACCGCGCTTGTTTAGGAGATATTGTGAAAAGTATCGCAAAAATGGACGTTTTTCTCTCATTTTTCGAGGGGAGCCTGGGGCGAGTTTTACAAAATTGGTTTAAATCAAACAAATTTCAATTTTTATGATTATTTTTACCAATTGTTAGTTTAACTGTATTAGATTTGTCAAGGAACATTGAAATCTCTCAAAAATCTTAATTTCAACCTCATGCGCAGAAGAGCTGCGCACTGCAAAAGGGGGAATGACCTTAAGCTGTTCGAACATTCTTTTTTACTCCTTATTTTTAGTTAGCAGGAAAACCACGAGGTATTTTTATACGGATCCGACATCGTCCAATAACAGAGACTGGGGCTGGTTTTACTCACCATTTATTTCGGACTACGTTATCGAGTAACACGTCACATGAACTATAGATGTTTAATCATATGATGTATTTTTTTTTATCTCGTGTGAACAAGCCTCGAGTTTGAATTGACTGGTGAAAAGGCTTAATTAAACATAGTTTCTTTTATCTTTGTATAACTTTTATTGACTGTGTAGGATTTTTTTTTGTACTTTAGCATAAACTCAACAAACCATTTTTGAGCGCTCTTATTGGTCACAAAAAGTAATTTTATCCATATTTACTCTGTAACATTAATGCGGGAAACAACACCAAATTGAGCGCTTTTTCAACTTTTCAGATGTAATTAAATCATTATTAAAAGTGTTAATCAATTGTTGGGTTATGACTAAACCAATTATTCCCCTCAGATTTCATGCCCAGTAAAGATACAACATCACAAAAGATAATAAGATTCTAAGCAATCAATAATAAAATAGTTATACAAAAGGAAGGAGAAGAGGGAGAAAAAGAGGAAGAAGAAGAAGAAAAAGGAGAACGATTGGATAAAAAAATAATTTCAAAAATTCCATAAATTTTTTACCTTTACATTTTTTAAGTTTCGTGTTACCGAAACCAACAATTTGATTAAGTTATACTAAAAGCTTGCCGAAATCAACAATTTGCTCGAGTGATACTTAATACTTTCCAGGGGGGTTAATCACAAACACGCCCTTTCACAGACATTGACACAGACATTGACACAGACACACGATACATGTTTACAACATGATCACTACACATGAACCGCAGGTACATTGTACATTACAGTATACACTTTGTATGCCTTCTTATTGGCCATCACTTCTCAAATACGTGGCTACTTCAGGATATTAGCTTCAAAAGACTTGGTGAGCCGCGTTACCTCCTGAGGCAGACCCCTCCGCACCGCTCCCTCCAGACGCTACAACAAGAAATAATATAATAGTGATTAGTTGTGCTGAAGGCCCTGTTACACTGTGCAATTTTCTCAGCAACTTGTCTCGCAATGGTTGGAAATGTAAAGTTGCCGAGGTTTAATGTTAAGGTCCTGTTACACTGTGCAATTTTCTCAGCAACTTGTCTCGCAATGCTCCTCAGAACGAAAAAACAAGAAGTGTGCGCATACGCCATTGTTAAAACTGTCGTAAAATTGCGAGACAAGTTGCTGGAGAACTGATACATAGTGCAATTGTGTTGTTAGTTGCTGCAATCTGTTGCGAAAAGTAGAGCTGAGTTCTACTCCGTTCAACGCTTCGCGCAACAAAAATTTTGCAAGACAGCCAATGGTACAATTTGCAATCCTCCAGCAACCTGTCTTGCGAAAAATTGCTAAGAAAATTACACAATGTACTCAAAATGCGTGTACTTTATTGCCTTTCCGTTAAGTTCCTTGTAGTTTTAAAACTGTAAAGCTTGGTCGGTACAGCCAGACAAAGAACTGTATCTTTTTTTTTACTTTTTAATGCAAAATTATGGTTGGTTGTTTAAAAAAATAAACAACATTTTTAATAAACGCCGCCTTCAATAAACGCGTCAACGATGCACTAAAATCCTGAAAAATTTAATAAACGCCGCGGAATTTGTTCGAGTGAATACGGTAGAGCGATGCGAGAATCCTTACCTTCATCATGTTGTGGCTGAGCAATGCGATCTCCTGAAACACGCAAAAAAGAACCAACACTCATTGTTGAAGACGTTCAAGACGTTTTCTTATAGTATCACAAGCTTTAGCTTTGGGGGGGGGGGAATCTTGGAGTTGGAGAGAAGCAGAATGGACTATTTGACTCTTTTGGGGCGGAGGGATTGGGGACTGGAAAACTTTGAACTTTGTTTCCTGCAGAACCCCAAAAGCAAGAAACTAAATTTAGAAAAATAATCGCGTACGCGATAAACTCTGTAAACTGTGCACCGTTTTATCTACTTCAAAAAAGAAGAACGTATCAGCCTTGTTTGTCAGTGAGGAAAAATATTGCGTTCCCCCCCAGCCCCCCTCCATCCGCCCATCCCCCTCGAAAGTCAAATCGCCTGCACCCTTAGTATAGCCATTTATATGCGATAGATAGAAGATTCGGCTAGTACAAGACGCGCCGCTTTGTTTCCAAGGGTATTGATCGGGTACAGCATATTATATAACTGGTGTTGTAAGGCAGATTATTATATGGCTGAATGATTTCGCGTGCTGTGATTGGTCAATTCCAGGTCCGTAAGTAGCCGTACGGACAGTTAGCTCTTTTTAAAACTAGAATAATCGACAAAGCCATATAATAAACATCTTATATTATTAGCCTCGTTTGCTCAGTCCGTACGGCAAGTTATGGATCCTCGTTTTTTCCTTCCTGTTTTCATGGCCCTCGC
>JAOBRG010398234.1:0-10197 GCA_027574985.1 Umimayanthus nakama | reverse complement strand
TGCCTTGGAAACCTGCAGAAAGACGCCACTCCTTCTTGTATAGCCCTGCCTCTGTTGTTGCCTGTATTTTTTTAACCAATTAGGCTCCCACTAAAATTTCCTATTTTTCATTAAGATAAATATCACAATTTTTTCGGCAAGTGTGCTTAATGTCCGGCGAAACTCGCGCTAAAACAAACCAAGCTTTGCATGCTCTTGCCTCTTGTGAAAATATGCAGTCGGTTGCATTACATGTATGTTCGCTTGAAAACAAAGGAAACGAATCAAGCGGTGTGCCAAATTAAGCTGATCTCTTAAACTATTAATTTATAAACTAGCAGTAACGACTTGTCAGTAAAGTGTTGCTGTGAACTTTCGCAATTGTTGAAGGTGGACGACCTGAATTTTATTCCTAAAAATGAACATTTGACCTCATCCGTACTTTTTTTTGTCATCTGGTCCCCGTTTTAAAAGCCGTCAAAAATTTATTCCCCAACGTTGGCCGTTATTTCACGTTAATCGTTATTGCCGTCGTTACAACCATTGCACTATCGCTGAGCAAAAAACTGGACACGCTACTCGAGAGACGCCGGCAGACTGGTTGAAACACAAAACCTTCAAACTTAAAAGGCAAAGTTATAGTTGTGTTAGTTCATTAATACCAAGAATGAATATTGTTTACGTGATTGGTAACCTCTCAGTCACTGTTAAATAAAAACAGGCAATAGTTAGTAATAAAGTTACCCCGATGATTTAGCTTGCAATAGTTTGTGTCTCACTTCCTAGCCACTAGACTACTTAGCAAATTTGCCGGACAAGCGAGCTTTTCAGTGTACTCGGTAGCTGAAGAAGCAATCAAATTTGAGTTCAATGAACAACACAGTCTTGTAGCTAACAGGTCTGACCCAATCTGTATGGCAAAAGATTCTCATCAAATTAGGTAAGAGCGAATTCTTCTACATCTTAGAACAATGTCTAGGTGCTTTTCGAACGCACAAGATATTTAAACATTTGTAATTTTATACGTAGACAAGTCAGTCTGAACTCGTCAAGCAAACGGTACGTTGTTGTTCGACAACTGTCCAAACTAAATCGAAAACATACCGATCTATCGATTAGCAAAATCCGAAGCAAAACCGAAGATTAGAGAGCTCTTACTTTCTTACACAAACCAATGACATAGTGGCCTTCTGCCTAGTTACAGGGCAGTAGCTACAAAAATGTAACATCTGCTTAGCGCGAAAGTAAAAAACATTTTTGACTCAAAATTTTTTTCTCGATCTTCTTTCTCAATCCCCACTAACTTCTTTCATCTCTTTTAGCATTTGCCAACAGGCTTCTTTTCGATGAACTTCAGTTACTTCCCGCAACATTTATAACACACTATTAAGAGCTTTTTTTGTGAGCAACGTGCATGGTTTTAATACACGCCCGAAATGTGGTTGTAGTAAATTTAACGATTGGTTTCAAATTAAAACATAACGTGTTTCTTAAGTTTGTGGATTTAGATCGTAAAAACCTTGAGTCTTGATTTAGTACCCAGAGGCCTTGTCTTTTCAAGGCAAAAAATACGATCATATTTAATTTTGTCCGTGTTATAAGATTGCAAGACAACCAGCCATTATAAGAACTGATGCTTTAAAAGATGAAAACTTGTTTTGGTTAGTTTCATAAATAATGATCGTCTGCACATGCATAGTGTCGTAAACAAAGAAAGATAACAAAGATATTGATGATTAACAGTAGTAAAGTATGCATTAAACGCACTAAACGGACTGCAAAATATTAAACAATGCTTTTTCAATCTTTGTTTTTTTTAACGAAACATATATCTTTAACTTGCAGTTGTCTTCTAAATGGAAAGAAAGCTTTTTTGTGTCAAACGACAACCATTATCGAACGACTGCAATTATCAAACTGTTTCATGGAGATGACATTTCCCCACGTCATTACAAATAAGTGTTCGGTTCCTGCGGTGTAAAAGAAATATACCGTACCATCAATACAAACCCGAAAAGAACTAAATTGAAATAGTTTAGCAGAGTTTATCGGTATGATGTGCTAAACAGTCTTCATTCAGTTTACGCTAACTAAACTTTATCTTTCTTCCCTATCATGTCAGAAAAATCGCAACAACAAATTAACCTCGAAATTTTAAATTTAATTTAAAAAAAACTCAAGAACAAGAGAGTTGGAAGAACAATACTGCATCTATGATTGGACGGTTTGTTCGCTTTAATAATTTAGAAAGTAGAGTGTTCCTCCAGTTTTTATGAGCGTGTAAAATGTAAAGGTGTCGATATGTCTTCTTGTTGCATAAGGTCAAACTCCTTGCAACCGTTTTCGCTGCCAAGTTTTCAAGATCACTATGGCAAGTAACAAGAGAAACGCCAAATACAGCATTGGAAGTCTTCAGGAACAGCTTCCGAAGCTGCAGAAACTGAACACTTGGACGGGAGCCGTGCTCTCCGAACACATGATCGGTTTTGATCAAGAAAGCGATAGAAGTGCTGACAAATCCCCAGTTTGCCGAATTACTAAGGAGATATCGGGTGTTAGTTATAACGACGTTTCCACCTTAGAAAGATCGCAAGCTGCTAATGAGAAAGGTACTTCTTTGCTGCCAAATCGCAAAGAATACAAAACTTATCAAATAAATACCACTGCATTCACTGGTGGAGAACAATCTTCCTTACCATCTCTTCGTAAAGAAAAAGGAACTGATGGAAAACGTAGGATTCAACGCACTGACGTTGAAGGATTTGAATTTAGTGCTCTACAAGAAAGTCTAGAGGAAGAAAAACCTTCGATTTCCGATGTGGAGAGCTTAGGAACTAGTGATGACGAGGGTAAAGAAAATCTTTTTCTGTATCTTGAAAAAAACGAACAAGAAGAAGTCTCTTTGGATGCATCTACTGGCGCGGAAAATGAAGATGTAGACCATGCTGAGTTCAAAACAGGAAAGAAAAATGGTTTAGAGCTGGGATTGCCCTATGGAGCGGATCGTGTAGAATCATTTTTTAAGGTATGGCAGTTTCTTATTTCTGATTTTTTTTTTGCTTTCTTTGATGCAATGAATGCAAAGTAAATTGCTAACTATTCAGCTGTTCAGTGTCCAATGTTTCTGGCGATTCAAGCAAATATTAGCAAAATGCATGGATTTTGATAAGTGATACAGACCTTGCTGCAGAAAAATTAAACTTATTTTGCAAGCAAAAATAGTTTTTGAAGGAAAAGAAACCCAGCTTGTGCATCTGTCTTTTTTCTACCCAAATCTAATACAACGAAAGTATTTCAACCCTCTTGCATCGATGTTTTGCTATTTCGAAATAGAAACCTGATTTTTTGTAAAAAGTTTTTGGTAGTTTCTAACTAAATATTTCACGAAGTCATTAAAAATGGATGTTTAAGTTTTGTATTTGTATTTTTCTAAAGCTTTAATTGAACTAATTACTGATTGATTGGTCGAACAGAAAGATAATCTACTTAGTTATTCAACGTCTACAATTGTTCTAGGTCGCTAAAATAAATAGTAAATTTATGGTACAATAAGACAAAAGTGTGAGCACAAGTTTTCCTTAGAAAACTAAGAAAACATCCGTCTAAAACTCTCCATATCTTTTATATTACAAATGTTTGTGTTTGCTAACACAAAGGGAATCACAATATTTTGTATATGATGTTGTCACTATAGCAACTGCAAATTTAAAAATTAATTTACTTATTTTGTGAGCATACCACATATTGAGAACAAGATTAATTCGTTTATCAAGACTTGTAAATAACTAGTTAAAACTCTTAATGAGTTCTGTAGGACCCATTTTATCATGGAAGCTGTAAACGAAGTTATTTTACTTGTCTATTTATTTATTTAATTTTATTTAGAAACACATGTTTCTGTCACTATTGATTATCGTTGAAACACTTAAAGAAGCACAGCCACGTAGGTCGGGGACGACAAACCAATTCAGCCTCCACTATAGGAATACTAATTTACTCAATATATGATATCAATAGTGTTTTTGCAAACTCCGAGCCACCCCTTACTATCACATGCTATCATTGTTTCTCTCATCTGATTTGATAAGGGACAAAGTATGTATACAATTTTAAAACCGCTTCAGTTTCTTTATCTTCCTCAAAAATATCATCTTGCAAAGCTCCATAAACCTTATTGATTTTTGTAGACAGATATGAAATAAATAGTAACTACAGATTATAACGACAGAACTCGTGAAATTCGTCGATAAACCTCGTTTCATATAAAGTAAAAGAGCGCAGCCGAAATATCGAGCAACAAAAAACAATAACAACCAGAACAAAACATAAAATGCAATCAGCCTTTATATTCTTCAGCAGACTCCAATTCAACACATAATGTGTCGTTTTAGCACCGATACAATTAAGTCGAGTTACCCATAATTTTACCCGATGATTTATCCGCTAATCTCTAGCTTCATACGCTAATAAAAGAAACTGGAGATATCTCTTTGTCAAATTCACGGAGGTGGATCGATGAAATCTTGCAGGTGTGTTTGTTCATGAGGTTTCAAATATCCTACTTCTGAAATTGTTTCTCAAACATTTGAACGTAATTTCTCTCTCAATGTACTTCTGAGATACAAACAAATGAAGACATCGTGATTTTTTTAAAATGATTAATCCCTTGAATGTGTTTCATCAATAAAAATTTTGCCAAGATACATCATTCAACTACGCAATTTTACTTAGTCAAAATGTCAGTAGTTCAGGCTGAGAATACTACAAGAGCCTTGCTTGCCTACGTAAAAGACTTAAAATGAGTTTCTGACGAAGTTTATTCTGCATTGGCGTTGTAACTACTGTTTTCTTATTCTAATATTTTATTGCTAATCTATTTGGAAAGGTTGAGCATAACGACATTAGAAGAGAAGCGGTGAACAAAATACACGAGTACAGGGAAGATGTGCAGAGACTGGATAGTAAAATCGACCAAACAAAGGATCAACAGCTGAACTCACTGAGAGAGAAAATCAAGACCAGGCAGCAGCGAAGAGAGGCAGAAATTGCGGAAAGGGATGAAATTGAAGAACTGGAGTCACACAAGGAAGCAGTTCGTCGAGCAAAAAGAGATCGAGAGAGAACAAACACCGAGTTGGAGGCTAGGTATAAGGTTATGGAGTTACGAGAAGACATACAAAGGCTTGACTCTAACTTTACCGCATCCAGAATCTCACAACAAAGCACACTACTTGAAAAATTGAAAATGAAAAAAATGAAAAAGGAAAGAGATTTGATTGACACTTTAACATCAGAAGAACTGAAAGAAGAAATCAGTGAAAATGATAGACGTAGCTCGGACTTGGAATGCCTTAAGACAGCACAGGATTGTTGTTTTGAAGTGATAGAGTTTGCTGTGCTTGAAGAAATTAGCTCCGAACAATTGAAATGCACTGCTGATTGCAATAAAGACTTAGGACATCTAACAGAAAGCATAGAAGGAAACAAGCGTGTCAGTTGCGACACGAAAATTATAGAGAATAGCTTGGAAACGAAAGAAACGGGAGAAGTAGCAAGAAGCAATTGGAAGCCTGTGGCCCACGAAAACTACAACATTGGTGTTCAAACAGAAAACGGCAAAATGCACGAAAAAGAATGTTGGGTCACAGAATGCACATTAGGCGAGGAAGTAAACTTCAGGCAAGAACTGGAAGATGTTGGCTTCAACGGGGAGCAAGAGGAAACCAATTTAGACAGAAGGGAACAACTTTGTTCTGAAATGAAAGATGCAGACTTTATAGATAGAAATACTAAGGAAGGATCAAACGAAAACTTTCAAGTACATTCTGAAGCTGAACTAGAACAAACAAAAATTATCCCTATCGAAAAAGATATTGAAAGCGTATACTCAAAAGAAAACACATTTTTAGCACATGAAGAAAAACAACAAGTTAAGGGTGTGAAGAAGATCTTGAATACAACTGATATGGGCACGCAGGTTGAACTTGAAGAAGAAAAACAAGAGTGCTTCAAACGAGAAGGCAAGACTAGACCTAAAACAGAAAAAGGTTTATTCACTAAAGAAACACAAATTCAACAAGCTTTTTTTAACGACAATGCAAGATTGGTAACCTTTGCAACGGATACAAATTTGGCTCAATCTAAAAGAGTGAAGCATGATGCAAGTGTTTTGCTTGTTCAAGAAGTTAACGCTGAGAAGGAGTACAACATTGATTTCAGCAGAGCATCAAAAGAAAATGTAGATATTGAACATACTGGTACAGAAATTGGCGATGGAATGATTAAAATCGGTTCTACTCAGAATGTAGGTATAAAGTGTTCCAGAGGAGAAATGCCGTTTAGCCCTCTGAGTGAGACAGAAAAGAGCATAAAAATAATCCGCGCTAGAGATAAGAAATCTGAAATAGTAACTATGTCTGTCACGAAAGAAATTGAAAATGTTTCAGAGAAGAAATCGGATGAAATTATTTTTGTCCCTTTTGAATCCAGTTGTGAGATTGCTTTTGTCCATCAGGGACGAAAGTTATCAAAGCTGCAAGAAATAAGGCAGGACATGGAAGAAATACGAAAAGACGCTACAGATAACATAGAACTTTGTGAGAAGAAGAGAGCAACAGATATGGCACGGGTGTGCCACACAGAACCTAAATCAATAAAACCTGAAGGCAAGAAATTCATCAAAAGCAAGCCAATTGCAGACAATTCTCCCAGAGAACAGACTTTGCCAGTTGGAGACTTAGTACAATCAAAGTGTCAGTTTACTAAGACGACTAAGGGCTTAGTTGCTAAAGCTACCGTTGATATGTCCCCAAGTCTTGGTGTGTCACGTGGTCAGTGGATAGAAAGTGACCAGCAGGCTCAAAGGGTAAGAATTAGTTCTGTGGTTTTAGCAAAACTAAATGATGCATAATTTCATGATCTATCTTTAGGAATCGTGTGGAATTCTAACTGAACGTGTCTTGGTATAAAAAAGGATTCATAGCTAATCAATATTATACTATTCAATCTCGCCTAGTTCTGTTCAACCGAGCAAGAGAACATTTCGTTGTCCCAGGCGTCTCTTGTCTCGAGGGCTTCTATGGTTTCTCTCCGCTCCAACATTTCCGCCATGAGTTTGTGGAGGAACAACAAAGTACACTGCGATTTATCGACAGGTGAGGGAGTGTGGGTGCGGGTATGTGTGTCAGAAACAGAGTTTTCTTTTGCCAAGAACTATCATTAATTATTATTGTCATGTTATCTACAGAAATCGAGGAAGCAGATGATGCAATCACTTTTGAAAAAGGAACTTTCTCAATTCCACTGAAATCAACATGTAAGATCAAAAAAGCTCGATTGGCGAAAATCGTCTGCATTGCTTTCCTACTCATCGGTGTAGTGGCTTTGATCACGCTCAACATAACAGGTATATATGGCCTATAAGTTTTTTAAAGTTTTTAAAACTTGTCAAGTTTACAATACAGACGAATAAGACGTTAAATTTATTCGTAAATAACCCCAATTATCCTCCAAGGTACTTTTGCAAATAATTTAACCCTAAAATACATAAGCCCTCAAATGCAGATGCCCAGCGGGGACAACGTTATTAATTTCAAAACGGTTGAATTAAAAGGAAATCCACTTGTCATGCAATTAGTACACAACCAGACAACTTAAGAATTTGTGTCCATGGCAACGCAACAATTGCTATTTTTAAATTTACATTGCTATTTGAATTAATGTTCCAATAAACAAATTACGAAAACTTATTTACATTTTGCTGCCACCCCTTCTCTCTAAAGTCGAGGAGGGCTGTTTCTATCCCCCTCTCCCCCAAGTTTTTCATGGTTAAACTTTTTGAAATCTTTATCATACATTCATGGGTATATGGACAAAGGGTAGGTAGATTGACCAAATAGCAATTTTAGCAAAATCTCAAAAACTGGCACAAGGGAAAATTCGAATAGGGAGAGGGCCCCGTTCTGAGAGAGAGTGTTAATGCGACTCTTGGAGTAGCTTTGAAAGTTATAAAAGTAAAACCATTTGCAACTTTGTCCGATGGCGTCGTTTAAGTTGCGTTATCTAATGAGCGTCAAAACACTTGCCTATATATCAGACTACTCTTAGCCAAGCTGGAATGTAGAGACTCTAAGAATAGTCTACGGTAGGTGATTGTGTTCATTGTGCTCAAGAATGCGGGCGTAACGTGGATGAATCGAATGTCATGACTTGTATGTGCCGGAAAATTTAAGCCTAACAGGTTCTTAAAACTCAGGTTCTTACTTGCGGGTTTTTACTGTATACGGTCCTCTAATGGTCAATCTTTATAGGTTTTTTGAAAATTGAAGCAAGCGTACGCACTGGTTTGAAGACCATCTTTATGCCTGATTGCTGCAAAGCATGTGTAACTTGGTCAGAAACTCCTTTCACGTACGGGATAACCGCAAGATCTGAGTGTTCAGGTTCGCCGTTTCGCGGATCAGACCTTGGTGCAGCAGCTCTCTCAATGAACTTAGCTGGGTATCCGTTGATTTGTAGACTTTCCTTAACACGTTTCATCTCATCCAACTGATTTTTATGTTTTTCTTTCTTAGGCAGGAGTAAATCAATTCATACAATTCCGAGAAACGATACTGCAGTTGAACAAGGAGAATTGGGTGCAAGGAAACAGGTTGTAAACGAACCTAACATTCAAACTATTATGATGGGTCCAACAACTGTCTCTCAGTTACTAGACGATGCTGTGCTAATCAAACCTTCATCAGTGTTGACAGCTGCCTCTACAAAACGCGCTCAGCCTATTAGTAATATCAGCGAAGAACACGTGAGGTCAGATCCCAACATTAAAGAATTGATTCATATTGTTCATATTTCGTATAGCACAAGCACGAGTGTTCAGGTACAACACAACACACAACCGCTACCAAATCTTTTACACAGTAGGATGACTTCATACCCAATAACAACAACTTTGTTGCAATCACCAGCATCAGCAACGTCTACGGTTTTGCCGTTGTTAAAGTCATCAACAAGTTTAATCGCATTGTTATTACTACCAACAGTAACGTCAACAACATTCCAGCACACAGAAACACCCAACCAATCAACAGGCATTTCAGTCCCAAGTTTCGCTTTTTTGGAACAAACAGACTTTGTAATTAAAAAATCGGTGTCAACAACTCCTTTACAATCGAACTTATATTCGAAACTACACATTTCAGTTCCACTAAAGTTAAAAGCAGTTAGTTCTCAAGAAACCAAGCAGATCCTTCCTACGTTTTCGGGCTTGCTGCAGTTAAATACACAATCGACCCCTATTCAGCTTCCAGAAATCGAGTCTATCATCTTAAACTTCCAGTACCTTCTTGAAGAGGTTAAAACCATTTTCCGCCAATGGCAGCTCGGTTACCTAGACAACCTATACGAAGAGTGCTCGTTTACCTACGAGCAGCTCAATAATCTCTTTAGCGATGCTAAGGCAATGAATCTTGTACCAATGTCAGACACGGAAGATTGTTTTGAAATTGAACAGTTGGATTCCAATATAAAGGGACAGGATAGTTTAAGAACAACTGAAGATCCTGTGATTGGTCAAATTAAGCTCCTTGTGTCGATTTTGAAAAAATATTTTGATGAAGGAACTCAATGTATTGCTCTTGGAACAGTAAAGAGTATGTACATGGATCTGAGAACAACGGTGGAAAAATCTTTGTTATCAAACGGTGCAATGACAAATAAATTTATTGCCACAAATGAAACAACTTCTATAAAAACATCAAAAACAAGGGCAGCACCAACAAAAACAACTGCGACATGCGTGCTGGAACAACTAGTAATGGGAACAGAAAGCTCTGGCCGCGGCGAATGGACGATACCGGTCAGTCAATCCACTAATTTAAAACTAGCTTCTCCAGTAGCAACAACCAAGCCACTGCCTGCCGTACCAAATGCAACGCCAGTATCCTCTCAAACCAGGTTACCAACTCCAACGTCGATAGAAATTGCAGAAACAAAGAAAGATCAGGACAGAACATTAACAGAGACACAAGTAGCGGCAACTAGAACGCTTTCTTTAACTACGTCAATTCCAACAACGACAAGAAGAAGAGGGAGATGTCCGTCTAGATGGTACAGCTACCCACTCTACACTTTCAGGTGTAGAAGAGGCCGACGTATGTTTCCTCATCCATACAATTGTCGAAAGTTTATTCTTTGCTGGCGTCGCATCGCCTTTATAGG
>JAOBRG010398223.1:0-10197 GCA_027574985.1 Umimayanthus nakama | reverse complement strand
AACTGTTTATTATGCGTGTCATCTGATGGTCTCGGGGGAGGATTGGGTCGGGTTACAGTTGGTGTTCTACCGGTTGTGATTTGCGACCGTATCCCCGCGCCTGAGGCCTGACATGATAAGAAATGGTAGCTGACACTGGTTAGTTTTCTGAAATGAGGATAATCGAGCACTGCGAAAGGTGGAATAGCTTACAAATTCCCGCTCCTTTCTCTATTACGTAATTGTTGAGGAAACTGTATGTACAACCTTGCGAAGCACTTCTTTAGTCTGGAACTTAAGATTAGCGTTTTGACAATCAAAACAACAGATGAGAAACAGTGTGATTTGAACCAAACAATTGCGTTTCGCTCTGCCGGTTTGTTGGCTGAAATAGCGCTCTTTTAACCGCCAGAAAGTGCGGCTTTATTAAAAACATCACGAACTGCAGAACGATATCAGAACCCCTGAGTCTCTGCAGAACTCGAAAAGACTCGTGAAAGATGATTGTAAGGGAATGTATCATCAACTGTAATTTAAACTGCTTTTGTGTGTTTTGTGTTTGTGATCGTGTGTTAACGTGCGAGCGGTCACAGATGCAGCGCGGCTTTGATTCCTTACAGATGTCTTGTTTGATTCGTTTACAAATAATGCTCTAAACTGCACACGGAAATGATTGCATTTCATACCCGTGATGTCTTCTTCGTGTTAACTTTTACCTGCCTTGTTCTCAGTTCAAGAGAGGTTGTGGTGATAGTTGAGTCACAGAGCCAAACTGATGAAAATCATCAATTGCTAGTTTATGATGAATCTCATAAAAGCCGCTAGAAAGTGCGAGTGTAACACCGTGGTGTTTTTTTTTTATCTTTTCCAGGTAAAAATAATCGGAAATGAGGATGGAACTGGCACCTTGAATAAAGTGGCCATTAAATACCGAATACAGGTTGGGGAATGTTTTAGTTGTTTGAGTTTGGCTTAGAATATTTTGGTACGTACTCTTTGGGACTCTGATGTGATTAATAGTAACAATAGTAACAATAATAATAATAATAATGATAATAATAACAATAATGATAATAATGAAAATATTAATTTTAAGAGTTATATAGTGTTTTTATTTATTATTATTATTATTATTATTATTATTATTATTATTATTACTATTACTATTATTGCTATTATTAACTTTTACCGCATGTGCATATTTCACACACAGATGATCATATGCGCATCTTGTCCCAACTTATCTTACCTAATCGTATTTATCTTTTTGACACCAGAGAAACCCCATTATTGGAGACAAGTTTTCAAGTCGTCATGGACAGAAAGGAATCTGCAGGTAGACAATTTTACCTATTTTCTGATGTTTGGTTTTGAAATAATCCACCTTGCTTGGTCACTTCTGAGTCACATTAACACTGCTGTTGTGATTACAGCCAAAAATGGCCAGTGGAAAACATGCCTTTCTCGGAATCAGGGATGACACCAGATATTCTCTTCAATCCTCATGGGTTTCCATCTCGTATGACGATAGGTATTATCATTATTATTACTTTATTGTCATTGTTATTATTATTATTATTATTATTATTAGTAGTAGTAGTAGTAGTAGTAGTAGTAGTAGTAGTAGTAGTAGTAAAATTAGTATTAGTATTGTTGGTATTATTTCATTATTATTCGTTTTATTATTGTTATTCAATATTGTTATTACCATTTTCATTGTCTCGCCGGGCACCGACACCGAATATGAACCTTTGTGGTTTTAATATTTTGCCGTCGTTGCCCAGGAATGATGATCGAGAGCATGGCAGGGAAGAGTGCCGCACTCAACGGTGACGTACACGACGCCACGCCCTTCGCCTTCTCGGAAGATAACTCCGCCATCGAGTATTTTGGTGAACTGCTGACAGATTGTAAGTAAGAACTTCCTCTGAGGACCGTTGTTTAGTAGTCGATGAGTCACGAGTTGAGTCGATGATGCAAGTGTAACTGACAGTAGAGCACGTTTTCTTGTTTGTTTGTACCTTTGCACAATGTCAACAAGTGATGAGACTTTTAATTATATGTGTCTACTGATAGTCTCGGGGGAGGGGTTGTGTTTGTTTGCTGGTGTCCTGCCAGTCGTAACCTGCCCCCCCCCCCTCCCCCTTCCTATTCACAGATACACCACACACGCGCTCGGGACTTACATGTAACAAGCGGTCTTTGTATATGTAAAGTGATTCCTAACTAACTTGACTGTCGTTTTGATCCGGTGTATATTTCAAACCTAAAAATAAAAATACCCAAGTTGTTTGTACTAAGGGTAATATTAATTGCGAAAAACACGATCTACTTGGAATTTGCATAGCTAGTCGAGCTAAGTAGTCGGGTCATACAGAAATAATTATTATGGTAAGTATGTTGCTAGGAGCCCGCACACACACGCATAACACGCACACAGGAATACACGTACAAACACACACACACACACACACGCACGCACACTCACACGCAAACAAACAAAATCTAAGAGAGAGCATCCATACAATACTGGATTTAAATTAAACATCGGGGGTTGAATACTCAATTAATTGCATTTTTCATGAGTTCAGGTGGATACAACTATTTCGGTACGGAGCGAATGTACAGTGGCATCGACGGAAGGGAGTTTGAAGCGGACATCTTTGTGGGTGTTGTTTATTACCAGCGATTGAGGCACATGGTAGCGGACAAGTACCAGGTCAGGAGAGCGACAACTTTCACAAAAACTCGTTTTGTTTTTCACCTATAACTGACATTTTTCTTGATAAATTTAAATAGAAATTAAAAGGGAGGTGCTGCAAAAGCTAGTTCTTTTTTGTACAGAAGAGTTAAAGGAGCAAAAATTCTACACAAAAATTCAAATTTTTGGTACAGGTGGTGCCAGCCATTAAATTATTTGGGTTTTTTTGCGCAATCTAGATTTTGCATTTTCTGGCAAAGACATATATGGAAACTTGCTTTTGGCGCATTCTAATCTCTGCACTAAATGCGACTTATGGCTATTGCTAACTTCGGTGTATACTCTTAAAGCAGCTGTGTATTGGTACTTGATAACAGTCAAATGCATTTTTGTGTAATTGAAGTAGTGTGGTCAGTATTTTAGTACATCATTTCAGCCCCAAAGTACACAAAATAAAATTTACATTGGCGATAAATTGTTTTGTTCGATTTGCATAAACAGACTTTGTCAAATCTTCTAACAAAGTTCAGATTTGCAGTTGAGTAAGTTTCTGTACCCGGGGAACATATACTATAGGCAGTTCGAAAATCTTGTTGTCTAGTGTCAACAACTCTAAATTCGAAACAGTGTTGGTTGTTTAAACTTAGTACTTTTTTCGTATCTATGAACATGCTATAGCTCCTGCTTCTAGCTGTTAATACGATTCAGGTATGCGAGTTAACGAGTCATTTTCTTTCAATACCATTACAGCAGCAACCAGTTTGGTGATAAGAATTGAGATATTGATAGCGTTTTCCTAAAATTCCACGTATCAATTGCCAAATTGTCTTGATAGTTTTATAACAAGTATATCAGTACATAGGGAGAACTTCCAAAACTTGAGCGTCAAAGGGTAAGCGAGTCAGCTTAGTTCAGTAGTTCTTACGAGCTATCCAGTGTATGATGAAGACTTTGTTATGCGTGTCATCTGATTGGCTCCGTGTGTGGTATCACGTGACTTCGGTTCGGTGTTTTGCCTGCCGTAGTACACAAGGGCCAACCACAGGATCCCAAGTTGATCAAACTCGTGTGCTGACACTGGTTGAAATCTGAAAAGATCTCCCGGAAAGTAAGTACGATGTTGAACAGTTACAAGTACTCTTGTTTTGTTTTTTAGGTGCGAACGACGGGACCAATCGACATATTAACTCACCAGCCGGTACAGGTAAGAGAAAGCAAGCAATATACTCGGGCAACATGCCGTAAAATTGCACTCCTTAACCACTTCGGGTGAGTCTCCCTCTACTCTGAGAACGAAAAATCCCATTGGATAAAAACACAATGTAAATAACCAAAACCTTAAGACTAAAACTGACCAACCGTTAAGAAACACACAATAGCTTATTGTTAAAAAGTGTAAGGTATTGTTACTGTTATTGTTTATTGACCAATGGAATACTTCGTTCTCAGAGTAGAGCCTTACTGCTTCGGGTGAGCAAAACATAAGTCAAGTTTTAAGTTCTCCCCTCTCTCCCCTCCCTCACTCATGGTTTAGAAGCAGGAGTAAAAAGTTCTTCCGATCACGTCGGGTGTTTGCTCCTCACTTCTTTCGTCATTCATAATCGAAAACTGTTCCAGTTGCGATGGTTTTGTTACATTTGAAGGTTGTCCTATTCGAGATAATTCACCAGTTGACTGAAGTAATGACTTAATGTGAAATTAAAGAGATCACTAGAATATTTTAATTGGATGGCCAATACTTTTATTCTGGCAACCAATTGACTTGTTTTATATTGAAGTTGTAAGAAGAAGATGTACGTTGATAAAGTTGGAGGGAGGGAAGTCTCCCAATATCCCTATTCACTGATCATACGTATTTAATTGTTTTGTCAATTGATAATTGTCCATCATCTAATTTTAGGGTCGCAAACGACAAGGTGGTATTAGGTTTGGTGAGATGGAGCGAGACGCTTTGTTAGCACACGGCGCGTCCTTTATACTGCAGGACAGACTTATGAATTGCTCAGACAGATCAATGGTAAGAGCTTTAGGTTGATATCTGATCACGTGTGTTAGTCTGTTTGTTCAGTTTACCAGTATACTAGCCTTCGTAGCGAGCGCAAAGGGGAAGGGGGAAATGGCGGGATGAGGAGGGGGGGATAGTGAGAGACAAAAAAATGGAGGAGGGAAAATGCTCCCTTTTCTTTCCTCCTCCCCATTCTCCCTCAGGGATGACACCAAGTATTCTCTTCGCTTCCCTCCTCCCCAGTTTTCCTCTTCCGCTCATTATTACTTTCGTATAACTTTTGCCCAAACACTGCTTTTGGTAATGAGAAAGTGTCAAAAGTCCCCATTGAAGTTGGTTATCAAGTCAGACTTGTAGGCCGCCATATTGAAGAACCAGCTGTATTTTGTGTCAGCGGTTGTCCATATTTCCCGAATAGGAAGTGCAGTGCGTCATTGCGCATGTACTCCGCTTTCCAAAACGTGACTGCTCATATAACTACGATTGCTATGGATAACGTGTTTTGTTTGGGACGCCGAAGTGGCCGAGCATTTTTTGCTTTTAATCAATCGAATGTTATCGGCGAATTCCAATCAATACAAGTCTTTCCGAGCAAAATTAAAGATGGGGTATTCGGAATTGACATATCGAGGCAAAAATCGAGCATTTATTTCGTTTTTAATGCAATTTCTTGTTATCTGATACCGGTGCAACATCGAATAAGAAAAAAAAGGAAACTTAGATGTAAAGAAGCTAAATGAAAGTTGCCACACATGAAGAACATATAATCAAGATAAATTTAGTGGCAGCTCGGGTTAAACAAAGAGTTAGGTCAGTAAAGTTATGCTTTGTTTTAGAAAAAATATTTCTCTATTCCTCGCAAACAAAAAAAGTGCTTTAAATCCGGGTTCCGCTGTATTTTTGAGCCACACTTGGAAAATAAGTTTTTCAATACAGTTGCTTACTTTATGAAAAATACAGCGGAAAAAAATGAAGTAAACTGTTTTTTGTGACGTTTCATGTGATTGTAATTTGACGCAAGTGGTACCGACTGTCACTCCAACATCGATACTCACAGCATTTTTACCAAGATAAATTTCCGTTGAATTGCTTCAACTGTAATTCATTTTATTTGGTTTTGTCCCCCCCCCCCCCCTAATGACTAGGCTAATACCTTAAGAGACGACAGGGACGTTAACCGTTGTTCTGGTCCCTCGAAAAGTGTAGTGCAGTCCCGGTTTTGTGGTGGGTACGGGCTAACTGAGGGCGTAACTTAAAAAGTCTCGGATAGAAAGTTTGGTGAACCGCTGATAGCTTGTCTAAGACCCAAAACGACTGAACCATACATTTTGTTAACAGTTTGATAAAAATCTCTTCTATTAACTATTAACATCAAGACATAACTGCGGTTTAAATTTTTTTCAGGGCTACGTGTGCAGCAAATGTGGAAGCCTTCTGTCCTCCCTGCTAGACAAGCCCGCGGTACAAGTGGCAGCGGCTGCCGCCAACACTGAACGCAAATGGCACTGCCGGAAGTGTCAGACCAGCGAACACATTCAGATGATAGCACTACCTTACGTGTTTCGCTATCTGGTGGCTGAACTAGCTGCCATGAACATTAAGATGTCCTTAGATATCAAGGAAGTTGGAGAATAATCCAACGTGTTAAAAAATAAGAGAATTCGGCTTCATGTATATGACACTTTGGGGCTGAACCTGTTGAGTAATTCAATCGCAAATGTTATAATTCAAACAGGCATAGCCCTTCGCTGCGGATGTGTAGTTGTAAATAAAATAAAAGAACTCCATTTTGCAAACTACTCTCTTTCATTGTGCATTCGTACTCTCGTGCAAACTGTAGACGCAATGCCGCTGTCATTCTCGAGCCCAGAGCCCACGTTTCACCGCGTCAGACCGAGAAGCCAGACAAGGGCAAAAGAGAAGAGCTCTTGGCCGCAGTTTTTACTGTTACTTTTCTGGTAGACAGGAAGAGATCTTGATTGATGTTGAAAAATATACGATCGTCCAAATTTATGCTTTCAGACCCAAAAACTTGTTTTCTTTCTTCCGTTTTGATATCTCGCGGCTCATTTCAGCCTTAACCCATGCAGCTACCGGGTTAGGAAATACTGCTTTTTCTCTGTTTGTTTTCTTTTTTCCTATAGGAGTACAAGAACACTAGCGGTTCAGGAACAGTTTTAACCGTTTCTATAAACCTTTTCTAAATATTTCAATTTCTATCCTGTTGGTAGGGTAAGGCAGCGCGGAAGATCGCAAACTTGAATTTAGGAGTCCTTCAAAGTGATTAATTTCAGCGGGTAAAAGTTGATTTTAGGAGCTCTGGTAGGTCGTGAACTGCAAACCAGTTGTTTCAATGAAGTCAGTAAATCTGGTTGCCGGATTGTGTCTTGGACTTTTAATGAACTATTGAAATTAGTTGAGAGAATTCAAATGCGGAATAGAAATGGTATTTGTTACCTCGGTCGATAATCTGTCTTGTAATCGCTAATTTTTTTTGGGAGTGGACGCGTACGTGCTGCCAAGAAGCGAAGAATTCGTGACCCAAATAGGAAGTACTGCTTGCACGTGCTGTTTGCTTTTCTGTGCGGTGTTGGCATAGTGCTGCAGTGTGGCAGAACAGTGGCTCCAAATAAGGAGTTCCTGAGTCCCCGTCCTTCGCCGCAGCCAACCAGTTGGTCACCCCAAGCCGATCAACATTTATCTTCTCCTAACAGTAAAATTAGAAAAAAGAAATTGATAACGCACTTTAAACTCTAAAGGCCAGCTCACATGCGCGAAACTTGCGGCGATTTTAGGGGTAGTTTTTCAGGCGGTTTCTTTGGCAAGAAAAACTCGCACACGTGAACAACCGGCGATTTTACTGCGATTTTACTGCGATTTTCCAAAGTCACGTAGCCGCTATATCGCAGATGTTTTGAACATGTTCAGTTTTCACCGCGGAATTGGTGCGATTTTTATCGCCGAAAAAAATCGGCGCTAAAAGTGCCCTAAATATCACGCGTTTGAACCGGCCTTAACATGAAATTTAAAGTTCCCTCGTGTTTATTTTTTTTAAAAAATGTATGGAAACGAACGGGATTTAAGCAACAATTAATTTGACACGCTTTGGAGCAAAACCGTAAGCCATTTTTGTGATCATGATAATGAAAGTTCCAAAGAGCGAGTCAGGAAGTAGAAACAGCACGGCGTTTCTCAACAGCGTTCGGCGAACCAAACTCAAGTGTCCCCTCGAATTAAAGTTCAGACTAAGTCGATTGTCACGTTACTCTTGTCACTTCTTTGTTGAAATTCTTTGCAACTAGTGTCAAAGTGAAATTTACTCGGTCACAAAGCTATTCCACCTATAAAAGGCATTATTAACTCGCCAGGAGAACTTTACAAACAAAAAGTTATCCCGGCCGCTACTCAGGTTGCCAAGCCGGGCTCTCGCCTAGCTGGCCGGGTGGCTTGGCTAGTAAAAGCAACTGGCTGAAACTACAATCATCCTCAAAACTTCGAACTCCCGCGCCGCCCGGCTTCCATGTAAAACAGCAGACTCGGGGCACTTAGTTTTAGCCGGGACAATTTTCTCCATGACTGATGTCGGCAATTCGCGTTTTTTTCTAGAAACCACAAACCGGTGACAGCTGTGACTAACACCAGCATCACGTCTGCCGCAACTGAGTATTTTTATGTACTCATCACAAGTTATTTGTCCGATCTAAAACTTGAAGATTCGAGTGTTCACTAGATCTTGTTTCAAACTATTCACCGCCATGTTTGAATGGAAAACTGAATTTTCTATGGTCAGGGTAAATTTCAACGCAGTGCATTGTAATGAGATTGCAGTCTTTAGTGAGACTCTAAATGTTTTAACCTCTATTTTCCGGACATGCGCAAAAGGAGATTCTCCAACTTTCTACTTGGCTTTCAGTTCCCCTTTGCCTTTTTGCGCTCTCTCGCCTTCTTCACTCGCGCTCCTCATATTTATCAGTCGCAGTTGATTGTAGTCTGAGTTTATCTAAAAATTTAAAAAGAAGGTATTTCACTCGAAGGAGAGGTTGCTTTTCCACCGATTTTCATGACCAAATTTTGGCAGATTATTGCACCTACCCTATAGCTCTCGTAAATCCTAGTGTTCATCTACTAATGAACGACGTCGTTTGAGAAAAATTACAACAAAAGTCACAAAGTTTTCTTTAAAACTTCCTTTAACTTGAAAACAACTTTCGGCGAAGTATAAGGACAACTATACATGTAGTCTGGGGGGTGAGAAATGACCAACTCCACAGTATTGATACTTATCATGAACATATGAAAATCACATTGAGAGAAAAGCTAGACACTTGTGATTTCACTGTCTGAATGATCTCGGCACTATGTGAACTTCAAGAACGGGAAAACAGATGACTGAAAAAGATAATTTGCAGAGTCAATTGCCAAGTTATGAAAGAAAATAACATTAGTAAAGAAAAAAATTCTACTAAACTGTGAAAATAATCACTGCAGACGAACTTCGCAGTCGGCTTCGTTAAAGAGTCCTCGAAAGAAGAAGCGTAGTTTAGAAAAGCACGTGTGACATCTAAGAAGTTTTGCCAGAAAACGTTTGTATGTTTTTAGGTAACATATCTGCTTAAACAAAAAAAGTCGGTTATTCCAAAATCTATATAGTTTCATAAAGCGGCAAATCAAGAAATATAATTGTATCAGATTTGTTGACAATACGACTCTTGGAAAAACAAATCAGCAAGATTGAATGAGTGTCATTAATTGTGTTCCTGAGCGCATGGAAGATGTTACACCCACAAACAGCCACGATCATCAGCGATACTTTTGGTATCTTTTATCATTGCATTACTTTTTCACCGTATCTCTCAATTGCAACCTATATATCCCTCGACCACACCCTACCCACTTAATGCCATATATCTATCTGTGTTTGTTACTTTCTGAAGCGTGCGTTTAGCATCTTTATTACAAAAACATTTACCTAAATTTTTAGTAATTCCAATTTTGAACATATTCCAGTGGTTTGATCACTTGTAACTTTGTGGTTTACTTGTTTTGAAAAAAGGGTCGTCCGGACCATTAGCTGGGAATGTGTGCGTTTGAATTTAGTAACCGTGCGCGTATGCGTCACTCGCTTGAGTATGTGCGCGCGTGTGTGTTTTGTAAGTAGCTGTCCCGTGTTGATTTGGCTGAGGCAAGTTTTAGTTGTTTGAATCTCTTTAAACAGATTTCCATCAGTTTCAACATCGCTCCCTCGACGACAGCTTTTCTCTGCTACTTTTAATCCCGTTTCCCATTTAACAGAATCAAAACACTTAGAAGACAGATTTCAAACAAAACTGTAACTTCTTTATTGTTAAACGACAACACCGTGCTCTGTCACTATGAAAATGCTTTCATGGATGGATTCATTCTAACTGGACTCTGTATTACATCTCATCCTATTAATAAAATATATCTCTCTCATCTTATATAAATATATTAATTTACATAGCGGAATTCCAGCTCTGCATTCCGAACGATT
>JAOBRG010398222.1:8221-24556 GCA_027574985.1 Umimayanthus nakama | reverse complement strand
GTATGTATGTGGCAAGGAAGCTCACGAGAAACCGTGAGGGCTTTTGATTGTAAGCTCCCTCCGTATAATAGTTAAATTACAAGATTTACTTACAGAACCACATCAGATTGAACATGTATTAAGATAAAAAGCAAGCGGCCAAGACACGGACACAACACAAAACAAGCTAGCTGTTCATAAAGAGAATTCAACTTAAAAGAAATGCTTTTAACTTTACATTAAAAGGAGAAATAGAGATGGCGGTTTGAACATCGTTGTTAAGCGAATTGAAAAATTTAGGTCCTTGGAAACTTATGGCAAAACGCCTTAAATTGGTTCGACATGGAAATGTATGAAACACATTTGATTTTCTAGTGTTATACGAGTGAATCTGGTTATTTATCAAAAACATTTCGTTGAATATTCCAGGAACTAAACCTTTCTTAAACAAACACATGAATTTTCCTAATTGAAAAACAAAGATATCAGTAAATTGCAGTATTTTCAGTTCTTTGAATAAAGGTTTTGTGTGAGCATCAAATGGCTTATTTGCAATAATTGTTACGCTTCCGCTTGCCCATCCGTTCCTTACGTCGCTCGTGAAAACCAGGCTTTACTGAACTTGGTTGTTTTGATATAAATCCACAATAATTTCATATCCGGCTACAGTCCTGCGCATGTCGCTATTAAGCAAGCAAGTCTTTTTATATAGGAACATAACTGAATATAGGCTGTTTGCCTCTGACGAAAAAGTTTTTGAAAACGCAACCCAAAAATTTGATTAGACATTTTAAAAGAATATTTTAAAAACAGAGCCGTACCCTTCTGGCATCTGTCTCCATGGTAACCAGCGCGGCACTTGCACTCGTTGTTCTTCACACAAACTCCTCCGTTCAGACAAGGCTGGCTGCAGTGTGCTGGAAGGATAAAAAATAAACACAAAAAATTAAGCACAAAGCTCTTTGTTTTTGAACGTACTATCTTTTGAGCATAACATCAACGGCTGTTTATTAAACCCTGTGCACAATTTTCATATGGACCAATTTACATGAACGTTGAGTTTGCAAAACAATCAAAACTTCTCTTCCAAGTTTAACCGTCGGGCGCTCATCTCTGAATTCCGAGTAAGAAGTTGCAAGTTCCCTCAGACAGCACACTAACCCATCACCGTTTAGCCTCAACCAGAAACTAGTGCTTATTTGCAAATCTATCTACTGTCGGAACAAATGTTTCGTTGTCTAAGTCTGCGTTTTGAACAAATGTTTCATTTTAAGACGCGAAGTTTCGATCATAAATACCCTTAAAATGCGCAAAATACCTTTGCCAAGAACCTGATTTTCAAAAACTTCTTCTACGTCCCTTTGCAAGAATATCGATTCCACTGAGAATATTTCAAGAAATGAGAAAAAACAGATTCCGGTTATCATGTATATTTTATTCGCAAGATTGGCTAAAACATTTTCAACCGTTTCAAGCATTTTATTGTTGAGTGGAGTGGGGTCCTTTTAAAAAAGGATGCAAACACTAATTTAGTGTTTTCCGAGTGGTCTTCCCTTAATTTTAGAAGTCGCCGCTTAATTGGACGGAGTTCCGTGTTGGTTTGAAATGCTGTTTTCGCTTAAAATTTAGTAAATGCGTGTTCACACTAGAGATGCTACCGTAACATAAACGGAGACGCATGTGCAAGGACATTTACGCCAACGACGCAAGTGATGCAAGCCACACAGGCAAGGACGTTGCGCATGCGCGTATTTTTCTGTTTTTGGTTTTAGGCTTGCGCCTGCGTTTGTGTCACTTCAATTCATACTTGGAAATTTTTGCAAGGTGTTTGCAAGAAAGTTTGTCTACGTCAAGTTAGAGTCACACATTTTTTTGTCTTGCGTCTCTGTTTATATTTGCGTTCGCCTCGCCAGTGTGAAGACGCCTTAAAGGTGTGCTTACACTAGAGCCCCAACCGCAAGCACTGACGCAAGAGCAATAAAACAAGTGTGAACGTATCTTGACGCAGACGCTCACAATGCGCACACCTTGCGCTTGCGTTTACTCTTGCTTCCAAGTGTGTTGGAGATAAAACAATCCCAAAAACAAAATTGCCTGCGTCGCCTGCGTCGCTGGTGTGAACGTCTTTGCGCTTGCATCTGCGTCTCCGCTTGCGCCTGCGTCTTTACTTGTTTCTAGTAGAAACGACAAACACGCTATCAATTCTATCTCGCTTACATGTAGAATAGTTTTAAGCTGTTATCGAGGGAAGCACTATTACCCGGACAATCCTGGATATAACAGTTCCTGATCTCTTGTGTCTGTAGTGCCTTGAGACACTCGACTGCTGGCTTTGAGCTAGTTTCCAGGTTACACATCATGACGCGCTTCCTTCTGCCCGTGCCACATGTGTGGGAGCATGGTGACCACTCCGACCAAGACGCTTCAATTTCTGACAGAAAATACAAGTCTCAGATTGCCTACTGTTTAGTGTTTGAAATATTTTCGATAAAATACTGATTCTGATTATGAAAAGATGATTTCGACAGCCATGAGAATGTAAAGGATTGAAATGTGGGAGGGGGAGATAAAGAAAAGCTTACATTAATGAAGAAAGTTAGCAATATTCTCTTGTACACCCGTTACGGTAGAAATACATTGTTTTGCTGTTTTTCTTCCTTTTTCCTTGTAAACTATTTTTAGGCATTATTTTTTTGAAATTCCTACCCCCTCCCAACCATACCCCCTGTCCCCCACACACTAACACGCATACACATACACATACACATACTCATATACACGCACATGTACACGCACATATACTTACACACATAGGTTCATACACACATAAACGGTGTCTTGCATGTGTTAGCTGTTATCTGGAGGACCTCACCGCCCCACTCATCTCACCTTTTTCAACCTCGTTGACGCTCTCCGTTGCCCCGCTGCTCTCCTCGTCGTCCGGCCCGTAGCCGCTGCTCACAGGATTCTTTCGTCCAATGATCTGAACAAAGAGCAAATGACAACGTGAGCTTCTAAGAACACTACAGAGCAGAGGTTTTAGCGGCAGAATGTTTCCAAAAACATGGCCGTGAGCTTCAAATAAGAAGGTTTTCCTCATGCACAACAAACGGTTGGCCTTTATTTCATCTTTCCTTAACAAAATTTTTAGATAAGGTAGGGTGCGAATAGGAAGATTTCATCAAGTTGCAAGGCTGGTTGGCAATTTCATAACTGTTTTATTTAGTTTGCGAATAATTATAATAGGTTTCGGTAAAGGAAACCATGCTCGGGAAGCTATAGAACAATTTATGTAGCGAGAAAGAATCCAACGTCCAGACTCAATCATTGCCAATGGTTGAATCTGTTAAATATTTCGGTGGTATTCTTTTTAATTTTCTGCAACGTCACTCAACGATATTTCAAGGTAACCGATAAAAAAACCAACAATCTTCTCGAAGAGTTTAATCAGCCCGATCGAAGTTGTGGTCGCTTTCATCACGAGTCTCATTGATCATGCCGTGAGTGAGACTAGAATTTAGAATCGCTGTATAAGACTGTACGTACCGGCTAGGTTGTCTGTTAATTGGTAAGCTAGTACTTGACAATACTGTTAATGAGAGGGGGCTCGGACAATCTTAGGCTATCATTATCTGATTGTTGTTGTTTAATATGTCCTTTCTCAAAAGAAAAAGCGTGGTCAAAATGCTTGCGTTTGCTTCATTTATGGTGTTCGACCGAACTACCCCTGGATTCGCCCCAGCAAACATACTGACACATACTGTGTTTTGATGCATTGCCCCGTTTCTTTTACTCGCCCTTATTTTTCTCGCCAGAGAGCTTTCTTGCGTTTAAATACATGATATTTTTAAAAGTCCTTTTACACTGTTAGCCAGTGTTGTGAGTTGGACCGTCCGTGTGAAGGTATGGGTTGCCTTAAGTATTTATTGTCACTTGTCGCGTTTCTGATGCCTGATGCTACGCGGACTCGTAAATCGATGCAAACTCGTAAGTCTCGTTCAAACTGTATTTGGTTGAGCCACCGGCTTGCATGGATTTACGCTTAACTTGAAGAATAAATTAGGGAAGTAAGTCGATCGCCAGCTACCGCGGATTCAAGTTCTCTGAAGAGGGATAGAGGGTGCATTTGGCAACACACAGCTAGTCCTAGCAAGTCAGTCAAACAGAAGCTTAAAGACCAAAATATGAAGTGACTTACATTAGTTTAGCCGAAACTTCAGAAAAAGAAGACAGTTTTAAGACGGAGCTCTGAATACTTACCACGGCACTGTCAAATGGTCTCAGTTCGCATTGCTCTTTAGCGGCTTTTTCATCAGGGATAAAGTACATCTCTTCAAGGTTTATCTGTCAAACGAGAGACATAATGTTCTTGTATAAACTATTATATAAAGAATTAGTGTAGCAAGCAATATTTTGGATTGGCATCATTGGATACACTGCTACTTAAAGGAAGTAAGTTCGACCTGACAGACGTTGCTCGGCTTATGGTTGAACTAAAAACAGTTCAAAGTTTGGCTACACGCATTTTTTTTATGTAAGAACCAGTAAATTTCGGCTCAGCCTGGGCTGTTCTTAATTTTTTTTGCCATTTCAGCCTCAAATTGTTCTTAAACTGTTCTTATTTCCTGATATTTTTAAACAGTGAGTTAATTGCCGGAAACAATATATGTAAAACTACACGAAGAAACATGAATTTGCTGTTGCCAGTTCATCCAGCGAAGAAGTTGAAACTGTCACTAAAGCGTTCGCGAACGTGACGAGCTTGTTTTTTACTCTTCACGTACCCGATGACCTAGCTGAGTTCTGACAAGTTTTGTTTTCATGTATATCTTAATCTGTCTACAAGGAGTATAAACTTCTTAGGTTTTTCTTTTTAAAATTTTAACTTGGTGATTGTTCTTAGTTTGTTCTTAATTTTTGTAGCGTGTACTGGGATTTCATACCTTATCCAAAACACCCATTGTACTCCACCTACGCAAGGGATATATAGATTAAAGCAGAATTGCCAAAATTTATTTTAGATCAATAAAACAAAAGAAAATATATAAGAAAAGCTTTACACTATAGTAGGAGGATAAAACGTGATAGCTGGAACTCAATCTTCTGTAACTGTGTTTTAAACTTGGAAGTGTAGATAAAAATTCAGTGGCACAGTCTAAGTGAACGTTAAGGGAAATTTCCTCCTCTCTACCCCTCCCCCCTACGAACTTGAGAGACACACACGGACACTCACCTCCATTTTGTAACGATGATAGCCTCTTCCAAGTTCCCCGAGGTGCAAAATCCCTTTCGCGTATGATGCGAATGAAAATTCGTTCGTTATCGCTTTTGTTCCCGACTTCTCGCAGTTCCAATACAATGTTGCTTGCTTGTTCATTACACTTATAGCCATCTGTTGCCATTTGCCAACGGCCATATCCACGTCGAAAACAGCGAACCCACGGCCATTGGCATACTCCAGTATAATAGTGCCCCCGAATAGTTTTATGCCGAGCATTAAGGCACCTTGGTCATCATACACGCTGACAAGATACACGCCGAATGGTTTACGAACGAGCTGAAAAGTTGTGACAATTGAGAAGGCGTGCTCGGGGAAGTAATATTGAAAGATACTCGACGCTGGTGCAGAGTACATTTTGTCATTACTGAGCTCGAGTTGACGGTCCTGGCGTGTCTGTTTGTGGCCGGACACGTTTATAGAGTTAGATCTTGAGCCGGTTGTCTGGTTTGAGATGAACTCTACCAAATCTTTGATACCTTAAAAATATGTACACATATAAGTCAAAATATGACTCACAGTTCAGTTTATAGGTGAGATAGGTAGTGAGATAGTTTGGTAGATAGTGATAGATAAAAGGTCGGGAATCGGTCGGGTAGGTAAGTGATTAGGTAAGTGGATCGAAAAGGAGGTAGGTAAGCCTTTAGGCTGGTAGAACAGTATGTTGGTAGTAGGGCAGGTAGATAGATTCCTAGGTAGGTAAGTAGATAGCTCGGTATATGTTAAGTGAAGTAAGTACGCAGAGCCGTCAGGCAGAGGGGACAAATACCCTCCCTCAGGTTTGAGCCCAACTACGGCCCTGAGTTCGTAATTAGGTTGGTGGGTAGGTCGGTAGAACGCTTTTTAGATAGGTTCAGTAGTTACGTACAATCATAGTAAATAATCTTGGGATGGCCCTCCCCCGCAACAATGTTGAGCAAACGCTATTAAACCGACAAAAAAATACTTTTTTTGCAGTCAGAGCTTCCAACACTGAAAAGGGGCAAGGGGGATCAAAGAATTGTTTTTATAACGTTTTGACCGTTTTTTAGAAGGTATAGTTTTTCGGCTTACATAATGACTTCGTCCCAACGGCTATTGACCATGATCGTGGGTTTGGGGTATTTTTACATCGCTTCAACATCCAACATTTGAGCCGCTATATATGCTCAGTAGTGCTGAGCAGCTAGGTGGGCGAGTAGGAAAGTCGGTAGGGCAGCCAAAAGGCAGGTAGGTACATAGGTAGGTTAACAGGTAGGTGGATAGGTAGCTATGTTGAGTAGGTAGCCAAACGTTTAGTATGGGGATAGGTTGGTGGGTAAAAAGTAGGTAGATAGTAGACAGGTTAACAATTTGGTAGGTAGATAAGTCGGTAGGTGGATAAGTAGGTAGGTAGATGGGTTGTAGGAAGATAGTTAGTAGACAGGTAATTAGGTTCCTAATTAGACAGGAATGTAAGCAAACAGGTCAGTAGGTAGATAGCTTTGTAGAATTAGGTAAGTCGACGTAGGCTGGTAGGTTGAGTTGGTTGGAGGTACCTTTGGAAAGTTAGGTAGGAACACCGACCAATAGGTAGATTTATACGTAAACGAAAGTCCAGCTAGTTTCTTAGCTAGGTTGTAGAGTGTGTAGATGGGTGTGGTAATGCAATCTTGGTGGCTGGCAATATAATCTAACAGATTACCTACCACCTTCCTCCAAAAGACATTCTTCACATACATACATGTAGTGCAACGGCCAAAACACCATTTCCTCACCAAACCGTCCAATCTCACCCGTGGAAAACTGTTGTTTACAATCATATTAACTGCTGTTACCAATACCACACATATTGTTCCTTTGTATAGGGTGGTTCGCTTCGACATTGTAGCTGTTATTGTGTTTCAGAGCTTCTCTTAAAAACATTCTTGATATTGACTGATAATAAAATATAAGTATATCGTATCGTATCACCCAGCACTGGAGGTTGTTCTTTGTATCAATATGCTTCAACTTTCCTCTGCTCCACCCTAGAGATTCCTCGCATAGCTATACTTTTTACCCTACTCCACTCTAGAGAGTCCTCGCACAGCCATACTTTTTACCCCTACCCAACCCTAAAGAGTCCTCATACCGTAACAGTCGTACATATTGCAGTGTCTTGTCTCGCGAGTTTTGTCCGGCCCCTCACAGGTTTTCCTTGTACACTGTCTCCTCCTCGATTGCCATCCGTCACCACACTTCTTGGAACACCTTGACCAGGGGGACCACGGTTTCCAACCTAGGGGTGGGGCGTGGGGAAAAATCATTAACATTGAGGTTCCACTAAGAAACATTTTTGTCTGAAGTAAGAGTTTCTCTAAAGAAGTCGGAAGTTTGTAATAAACCATGTAAAGAGAGTTTTCAGACTCGACCTTGGACAGCCATAGATGGTAACGTTGCACTGGCAGAGGTTGCATGTTACTAAATACTTTGAAGATTTCATCCTCAAATAATGTTCTTGAAAGATCTTAAACAATCTTCAATTGGTTGTTGTGAAACAATTTGTTTACTTCAGCGTGAACCCAATAAATTACATAATGTGCAGGAAATGTAACAATATATAGCTATTAATCATTTTCTAAGGAAATAGATACACCAATCCTTTATATTCTAATATCACAATTTTAAGGCTGAACATAATAAACGTGTAGCTCTCCATTAAATTGCATATAAGTTTTACAGTTAGAGTAAATAAAGAACAAACATGTAAAATAAAGGATATGGTAGAAAAGACTCTTACAGTCGAACTCATCAAATATTACTAAAGAAAGTTTGTTTTGGTTGTACAAGAAAGCTATCACGGTAGACACAAACAGTTAGTGAAGTTCATCACGAATGACACTGCATTTACATACAGTACTTACTCGTTTCTCTCTGGGTATATTTTTGTAATGGTCTTGTTCAATGGGAAATTTGTGTGCAGATATTCTAGTTTCTGTTACATTATCTATATACTTTTCACGACCATAAATGAACTTGACACTTCAATAACTCTGTTTCTGATATTTTTATTCTTAAATTATTTCTATACATTTTTTGTATAAAAATTTGGTGAATGCTTTCTGAGATAGTTAGTAATTGTTTTAGCTATTTACGACATCACCAAAGTCCAACAAGTCTTAACTGAGTAAATCTGACCATGACATCCCATTCGCATTTTGAGATATCGAGGTTTTCAGAGCACTCATAAGCAATTCATTGTCATTACGATCGCTAAGTAGGTGAAAAAGATACTCAAATATTGAGGATAATATTTCAATGAGTATGGGAAATTTTCATAACCCTGTTGCTGCCAATACTGTAGTTTTTGTTTTTACACCTATAGTCTAATTTCATACATTTTTTAAAGTTAAAATTGTGTATTCTCATTCCATACGAGATTTAGTCTGAAACAACCCTCTTCTTTAAATGGTTAAAACTACAAGTTTTTTTTTAAGTATATGCACCACATATTTTACAATTATATTAAAAAATCGGTTTAACTGATCGCACATGACTTCTTGGATTGGAATTACTTGGCTCTTAAACAACTATTGTCTAAATGCCCATTTGCAGAGAGATTTATACACAACCTAGATATGTATAAATAAAAGTATCAATAATAATAATAACAATAACAATAATAATAATAATAGTAATAGTAATAATAATTACAGTAATGATAGTAGTAATTATTATTACTCTTATTACTATTGTTATTATTATTATTATTGTTATTATTATTATTGTTACTATTATTATTATTATTATTATTACTACTATTATTATTATTATTATTTTTATTGTTATTATTATCATTCTTCTTCTTCTTCTTCTTCTTCTTCTCCTTATTATCATTATAAAATAATAGTTGAATGTGAATACCTTCAGTTCCCAACATCTAAATACGTTCAGGTATGTACCCCACTGATATATTGGTTATCCCCTGCTCACCGAAATTACATAAGAAATTGCATTTTTCTCTCACGGTATTTTCCTCTTTGGCTGATAGCGGCTTTCTGTTCCTTTTTCAAAACTTATCAGGTACGTTAAAACGTTCCTTTCTCAGTGGTCTCTCAGGGTCAGCCCGAGATATGTTCTTAACATGTTCTTAAATTTTGGCTTTGTATCTTAAAGTTCTTATAGAAAAGCTTCTTACAAAGTGAAGGGAAAATAACAACATGTCTCAAGTTGTACACCTTATCCGGGACCTTATCACTAATCTGGATTATACGGAGCCCACCCACTGAGTATTTACTGAACAGTGAAAACTTTTGCATGTTTATACGAGAAACTTCATCTCGTCAACCAAGCAAGGTTGTCCAAAAAGTTATTTAGTTTGCTCATTTTGACTCAAAAGTTAAAAAAGCGTCGAGCTGTTGATAAATATTTCGGAAACAAAATCTAGAAGTTGAAAACGGCATAACGTAAAAACATAATTTGACGCACTCTTTGCACAGAACTAATTAAATCGTTCACTGTATGTTTGAGTTTTTTAAAAACAAACAATCAAGTCGATATTTCAAACTCGTTAATCACGAAACGTGTTTGTGGACATGGTTAAGGTTATGCAAACAATATTGTCCGACGTCATTGCATTCCAAATTTTAAACTGCTATTTTTGCCATGTATGGTAAAATCATGCAACAGTACCTCGACTAGGGCGGTCGCACGAGAATAGTCAGAGATAGAATAGAACATGTTAAACTTTTGTTAAAAAAAATCTTGGAAAGTTTTACGACCATTGAGCTTGAAGCAGCCATTCCTTGAGCTCAGTTGGCAGTTTATCATTGCAAGCCAGACAAATAAATAAAAAAATAGAGACAACACGGAGAGAGGAGGATTGAAGAAGGTGAATGAAGAGCGAATCGAAAACAGCTCAGGCAGGATGATAATCTAGGTTTGGTCCCATGATGGATGAATTGCCCTAAAATTGAATAATTGTTGTCGTGTATAAACACTGAACACAGCACTTCAATGACGTTCTGATAATAACGATTTAGGTCAAATTTGTTGAACTAAATGGACCGCCTTTATTCTTTCAATCTAAATACGCAATTTACAAGTAAGTTTCAGGTATTTCCTGGCGAGTTTGTATAAACTGAAAATTCTTTTAAGGTAAGAATCTGAAATGGGTATAGAGATCAAAAGCATTCCAAAATTTTTAACTGAACTTCCTTTTGAGGTTTGAAGCTGACTGAGAAATTAAGTTCGACTATTGATAACACAAATCGCATCACTAAATAACGTTAAGGGATTGCGGCATTTAATGTAAACTTTAGGTGGACCTTTTTTAAAAATAAAGATACTACATATTGCTTCCTTGCTGAAAGAGAAGATATAAAGTTTTATGCTTCAGTTGAGAGAATATTGCCCTGTCCCGGTCTTGAGTTCTGGACTTTCAAACTAGTTTTTCAGCTAGATTTGACACCAAAAACATATGAAGGAAAAAAAAGCACAATTTTAAGTGCGACATATGTCCTAAACATACATCAAGTGTTTTACAATTGGACTTGAAAGTAGTTCGACAGTGTGACAAACAAACTTATCGCTCACTTTACCATCTGCCCTTTAGATCTCAGTACAGTTTATCCGGAACGAGCCTTCGGAGGAGTAATTAACTGACTAAATGACCATATGACAATTGATTGATCGAGCATTTAGGCACCCGCAGAGAAGTGTTAATTGACTTAGTTAAATTTGTTCTTGCAGACCACGGGATTACCTGCACTCGAGAAGCGCAAGAGGGAGGGAACTCCCATGATTGATTGAGTGTGAAAGCAGTTTTCTAGATAAAAAGAGGATATAATTTGTGCCTGCTTGTTTCGCACCTTTTTGGAGACTATTTCACTCTTATTTGACGCTATTTTGGCGCCAGAGTTCAGCAAGCTGGGTCATTAATGGCTTTTAATGCCGCGAGTCGGACCGCATCGACGACAAAGTTCCAGTGATAGGAATTTCGATCGTAATGGCTAATGCCAAAACCTTGCCATTTCAAAACATTCATTCACGCCCCAACGTATTCATATTACACGGCCACTCCTGTACTTCGGACAATTGAGAAGAAGAAAAGTTGTTTCTGAAATCCAAATATCATTAAGAATTGTGAACATGTTATATAGTAAAACAATCAAAACTGTTCGTTTGTGTGTTCGTTTGCAACATACTTAATTGAAACCTGGAGGCTATCTTCTACATTCGCGCATTTTCGAGATAAATTGTATGGCGCAGAGTTTGTTCTTGCTTTTATCTTTCCATACGGATTACGGCGAATTATCAAATAACAGCATGCTGCCCGCGCACTGCGGAAAACATCGAAGTCTGGCAATGACAGGTTAAAAGCACTCGGGTGTCAGATAAGGTTTTCATAAACATGGGTGTGGTTTTGACGGTCAAGCCTCAAGAATTATTAAAGAAAGAGAAAAGGTGTAAAATTGCCTGATAAACCCTTGGCGACACGATATACACTTCCAAACGTTTGCCCTTTCACCTCTAGGGTAGCGGGACCAGTTTTATTTTTTATATATTTTTTTTACTCTGTTTCTTTTTTAACCAAGCAAGGGGGGGGGGGGATCTTAGAAGCTGAAGTGCGCTGGAAAGGCTCGGGGTTTCCTCTCAGAAACTGAGAAACAATACAAAGAATTGCAGGAAATAGCAATGAACAACATTCTGTAGTGGTTGTATCCCCTTTTGCATAGTTGCGTATCAAATACGTGTCAAAAGAAATGAGGAAAAGTAGAATGCCGATTCTGATCTCAATGCAAGATAAAAAAAATCATGTCTGAAGATGTATTCGCGTGAGAGATGTAGACGTTATTACAGTGTCAAAGATCATAGAGAAACAATTTTAGTAAGTGTGAGTTACTCAAAAATTGAAACAGTTTGTAACTTTAAACAAGATCAACCACTGGAATGCCGTTCAGCTGCATGTTACTTGAAATGAGAGTGACATCACAGCCCGGTGAAGAAAGTTCAGAAACTGCAAACACTTCCAAAATGTGCGCATAATTTGTTATAATTTAAACTAACCGCTCTAATTAGAAAAATCGACTTATCTACAGACTACAGTTACATTTTTCAGTTAACAAAATCTCTCTTACAGGCACTGAGTGAAACTGAAACAGTTTGTTATAAATGTCAACCTTGCACAACAAATACACCCAAGAAAAAAAAAAGATCTTATCTAGTTTGGCAAATATGTTACTCACCCATTTCTGCCAGAATCTCGTTTTCGTTTTCTTCCGATGCTGTAGCAGTCGCTCCAAAAATATCGTCATATCGCGCGACAAGCAAACGTTGTGCGGGATGGTACGCCATGAACACCAAATACGTTTCGCCTGGGTAAACCTCAACCAAACACAATCGCTTCTCTCCAAAACCGAGGACTTTCACATATGGAGAAGGGTACCTTTCAAGTACCTCTTCCACAATCTGTTGTCCTTTGAAGAGTCTTATAATTTTAAAGTCAGCAGCATACATTTCAGTCTTTCCCATTCTCACGAGAGGGTATCGTTGAACTGTCTTCGCCAGAAAGACCACTTGGGCAAGTTTTGCTCTCTCGCCGACCGATTTTTCCTTCCAGCCACCCAGTAGATCAATACAAGGGTGAGAAAAGTCTACAACTGTAGATAAAATCACTGTAATCAACAGAGTAAGGTGGTAAACGAATCGCACCATACTGAATCCTTTGAGTAAACGTTGGTTTCTGAGTCTACAAACAAGATTATGAACCGCCGAGCATTTCTCACTTCCGATTGTTTACCACTCAGAAAGTCCCTCACCACTCAAAATACTGCATGTTTATTCGATTTCCTTTTCTAACAGGATTCCAGTCTGCAAACGTGACTTCGCCGGCGACAGTCGGGCAAGGCAGTCTCGTCAATTTATCTATTCCACCTTTCGGGACTTTGGTTTGTTGCAATGTGCCGTGTAATACAAAACGTTATTACTAGAGGTCCCACGCACAGAACCAATGGCCAACTTTCTGCCAGCAGTGTCCTTCGGAGATAACCCCGGATCTGTCGGTGTGCATGAGATATAGAGATAAGATATGAGACTCAATTAATCATCAATTAATGTTAATTGCCCTGCCTTAATGAAGATGCGATAACATTGCACCTTCGTGTCTTCTACAGAAGATGATTGCAAATTAACTCGATTTACATGTTGTAACTTGTATTTCTTAAAACAGTTTCACCTTATCAATGCTTCTTGCTCAAAGAGAGTGAAACTAAATCAATGGTTTCACAGCTAGCGCAAAGACATACTATCACCGGATGCTATAGTCAAGCACGCAAAACAGGCTGCGATATATTTAGCTACAATATACTACAAATATAGAGAGTTTTAAGTAATCAGCTCAATTTCTTAGAATACCCTTTAATCTCCCCACTTTTAGAAACAAAAAGTTGACCTTCATATAAATATTTATAGAACACTGGTGAAGTTTTAGCTTACTCCTTGAATCATATCGACCTTTCTGTCATCATTTGCCTTCCTTTTAGGCTTCATGATGATACAAAATTGATCGGTTTTCGCTCAAGTTTCTTCACGACCAGATGACCCAATTTCCAGTTGCATGGCGGCTTTTCAAAGCACAAAAACTCGCATATTTTAAGGTTGATTTCGAAGTTTGAAATTAGAGATAAGAAACTGCTTATGATAGAGTTTGCACAAATGATATGTGTGTGTTTCCTCTCGGGGGCAACTTTAAAGAAACACCTTTCATCAGCAGTAAATAAACATTTACAAAAAAGACGACCCAAGGAGTCCTGTTTGCAAATTGGTGGACTTTATCTCTCCTGATAATCTGCGCCCTTCCCGGCTCCGACAGTAGTGTGTTTACAGCCCTCAAATTATCTCCTCATTTACGGTTTTGTATCTTTGTTGAAAATTCGAGCACAGTTGTAGCATAAAAGGAAAGATAAACTTGACAAATGAAGTTCTTATATAGACATTCATATAGTTTGCCGGAGTCGGCCATTTTCCTTCTAAAACTTTAAAACTGCTTCAAGTGGCACGAAATTTTAGTCAAGTCATCACTGAAGACGAGACAAGAGATATTAGTAAAGGACAATCAACGCGGTGGTGTATGGAGATATGGAGATTTTACCAAGAAATTCGAGGCACTTGCAGTTTTCTTGTGCCGTCGTTCGCATATTTTGCATTTTTAGGCATATTCTTGGTGTGGCGGTGCAGTGAAAGTCCTGACAACTTAAGTTTTTGCGCTAACGTCCACGTACAGAGGGTAAAACCGGGAGTTATTTTCCTTGAGCTTGCACTTTGCTCAGCTCTCAATTTGTTCTAGCACTTACGTAAAGGATCAGTATTACGGTTGGATGTGTACAGGACAACCGGATGCTTTTGCCAGTGTGCCTTTTTGAAAAACTATTTTTTTGTCTTTCTCCGGAAACCAGCAATATCGAAATTGACCTGCTTGGCGTTTATTTAAACTGGGATTTTTTTCGAATATGAAATAAATCAAAGAGCATTTCGCTGATTTTCCGGCTGTTTTTACCGGCAGTTTCCATATCTTGTGTCTGTGACGAGCTTTTTTAGCCGAAACGGCATTACGATAAGATTTGACAACTCCTTAATGTGACTTAACGGGGTGGCCAAGTCAGTCAATACCAATACTGTTATCGAAAGAGGCCCTGATACATAAAAAAAGCTTCGATATCCAAAAAGAGGTATTCCATATTTTTTTGGAAATCTAGACTGACTTAGAATATACAACTTCATCAAACGTTAAAATATGAATACGGTGAGTTTAACATGATTCACTCAGTTTGAAGGTTAGCTTGTCAGAATTTTAGCTTCCGAAGCCTTGCAACTAAAGTTTTATGAGACTACAAAGGGCTAATAAACGCTCTAACTCTAAAATAAGTAGTCCTAGTTTGTCTCAGTCGTCTAATCAAAACAGATAAACAGTGATGAAAGCGAATGTGAACTTGTTATGTGGGATTCTTGCAGGTGTATGGAAATTGTAAACAACCGACCACCAAAACGGATTGCATAGGTTTACTTTCGTTTGTATCAGTATACACGTTTTTTTTTATAAGAACAAACTTTATAAGAACACCCAGGCTGAGATTTGCCTTAAAGTTAAGAACACGCTAAGAACAATCACCTGGCTGAAACTTATTCAAAAAAAAAAATTAAGAAAGTTTATTTTATTCTTGTACACAGAATAAGATGTACATGTATAGAAAGACCTGTTAGAATTAGCTGGGTCATCGAGCGCCGGAGGAGTGATAAACAAGCTTATTACGTTCGCGGACACTGTATTGACAGTTTCAAACTTTTTCGCATTAGTACACAGGTTGAAAAAAAAAGCAAACACGTATTTTTAGCGTCGTTTTATTGTTCCGTGCGGAATTATCAGGAAATAAGAACAATTTAAGAACAATTTGAGGATGAAATTGCCAAAAATTTAAGAACAGCCCAGGCTGAGCCGAAAGTTACTGGTTCTTATTAAAAAAAGCGTGTATCTAGATGAGAAACGTAAGCTTAAGTAAAACTGGCTTGTGATGTCCGTCCACATTCTGTACCGTTCTGAAACCCATCCTGTTTGTTTTATGGAATTATTTTTAACCACTTCTGCTTTACTATTATTTCAGACAAGAGGAGAGTTAGTCAATGCGGGGCGCTGGTGCTCATGACAGAAGAGCCGAAAACACATTAGACGTTAGAAAAGCCGAAGAAAGAAATCTGGGTTTGATAACGACAAAGTCTTGTTGCGAACAGCGAAAAACAAACTGTTGTTAGCAACCCGAACTCGACACTGAAAATTTGCTGTTATCTTTGGCCAGTTGGCTTTGAACCGTTAGTTTGTATACAAACACAATGACACAAACATGTTCTTTGACTACTATTATTTGTAAATTATTTTCAAGAGCAATAACTTCGTATTTATCACTTGCGAAGAGATTATTCCAAACGGGAGTCTTCCACTAAAGATACTGTCATTGCCCCTTTAGTTCAAGACACATCAGAATCTGAGCTGCTTAAGATAGATTTTGTACCACGGATTCAATAGTTTTGTAGGCGATCCTGGGACAATTTATCTGGGCTTTTTGCATTTTGTCGTTGCTTTATCG
>JAOBRG010398211.1:0-10197 GCA_027574985.1 Umimayanthus nakama | reverse complement strand
CCGTCGTTCATCAGTTCCTGCCAACAACATTGTGTTATTGACTTCCGGGTGACACACTATCTATTGCTCCTAAGAAACGAAAACAGGCAATTTAAATCCCATTTTTAGTGACACGATAAGCGTTAAATGCTAGGAATTTGAGTAAAACTTGAAAGTAAAAGTTTTAGAGCTAATGTGAGGTTTGAGCAATGAACTTTCGCTGAAAAAAACTCTTTCTGTAATACTCATTTTCTTTTAAAATGTTGTTAATTGTATTAAAAAAGAAGTTTTCTTTACAGTTTTTACCGTTTATTTCCACTTTAGTAAGAACTGACAGTCATTACTTCATTATGACTCATTGATGACGTCATAATAAGCCAATTAATCTACACCAAGTTAGTTTATGATTCTCTACTACCACACCAAATTTCAATTCTTTATTATTAATAGTTTGAGAGTTATGGGCGGCGGGCACTTTGCGGTTGTTTCTTTTACTTCCATTTATTTTTATCCCTTGTTTATCATGCTGCATTTTGTTTCATCGATGGCAGTCTTGATCGCAAACTTAAAGCATTTTAAAGTTGGATCGAAGCACACAGTTCTCTTCATACTACGTTATACACTTTATTCATGCCATAGTACTCAGAAAACCTTTTACATGTTTGAATTTGTGCTCCAGATGGGTACTTCTCTTGACATAACCTAGGAAAAGTAAGAAAAGAAAATATAACAACTAGATGGATTAAAACATTTTAGTAAAATTGCACTGGTGATTATCGAAAATGACGCGCGCCTATTGGTCGAGAACTTCGTTCTCTCTCGCTATAATCACAATTAGTCACCTCAGGCTCTGTGGATTTCGCGATAGTCACGTCGCCTTCGGTGACTAATTGTTAAGTAGAAGTTGTAGATTATGGAAAGATTATTTTGATCTCGTTGGGTAAATTTAGAGAAAAAAATGCAGTTTTTTTTCTCGGCCAGTCTTCAGCTAAACCTTTTTTTTCCGTTTTACCATGCATTTTGTTTATAACCTTTTCGGTATTCAATTTTTTTCGCTAAGTTCGATCATGCGATCCCCCTAAAAAGGTCTACAATAGTCTTTTTCACGGTTCCTGAAAAGTAACCAAGCTTAGACATGAAGCCGAAGCGAAAGTTGTCCTCGCACAGTTAGAGAGATGGAAATAATAGACTTGCTAATAAGTTTCTTTCTTATGATAATTATTTTCGCTTCTCTAACTGTGCGAGGACAACCTTTGCCTCGGTTTCAAGTCTAAGCCTGGTTACCTTTCAGGAACCGTGAAATGGACTATTGGTCTATGGTTCAATGGAGCCGAAACCTACTGTAGAAGTGCACACATTTTTAGTATCCTACTGATGATCAGATACTGATGAACTCTTGTCTCAGCGGCATTGTAGTTGTCTTTGCAGTTAACCCTAGAACGCCCCAAGCTTTTCAAGCAATCAAAATGAAACTTTCAGTACCTGTAGTCTGATAATGAGCGCAACTTTTGACGTTATCGGAAGACGTCAGCACTTTTAATTCATGCGCAAAAATATATGCAAACTAAAGTTCGAAACAGAAAACTGTAAATTTTTAGGAAAATTGGTTCTAATTTATTTTTTTAGACTCAAATGTCAATTATATTTTTATCTGTGGCTAAAAATAAACGTTTTCTACTAATTCCTGTAAAATTTGCTGCAGTTTTGAGTACAATAATTATTTTTGAAAAATCCAAGATGGCGGCCAAGAAAAGGGCCAAGATGCCGGACATGTTGTGAAACGACTGTTGCCATAGCAACAGTTCTTCATTAAGACTTGATAGTTGTTATGAAAAGTAATTAGCTAATCCAAAGCTGCTTGCATGCCAAAGCTTGAACTTTTATCTGCAACCGTTTCGAAAATCTGTGGATGGGGGTAAGGGGGAGGGGACAAATGACCCCCCCCCCCTTGGGTAAACTTGTTACAGTAAAGAGCTTGCGTACGAGGGTTATATTAACAATTGCGCAGGATACACAAAGTGCGGGAAGCGTATTTAACATATGTTAACTAACAACTGTTTTTCCGACGCGCGCAAAGCTACTCAAACTTTTTTTAAACTTTGTGTGTCACTTATGTACTGTCGCAGTTTGTAATAACGTTGCAATTTGTAATACAGTACATATCGCAACTTGTAACAGCGCCACGCCGCAGTTTTTAAAATGTGAGCTCTCGCAATTTTTAATAATCCCATGTCGCGGCTTTTTAAATTTATTTTACTTCCGTGTTTACTATCTTTTTTATGCATCTCAGAGTGTTTAAGCAGCTAAAGCTTGGCCGACATATTTGATGAGCAAAACCTGTGAACATGAAAACATGAACTTACATGACAGGTGATTCAACCTAAATCTTTTCGGCCTAGATGTTGTATATTTTGTTGTTGTTTTTTCGAAGGCTTAGAGCGCCAAGATATTCCAAGATGTCATTTGGATCTCAGAGTGTTTAAGCAGCTAAAGTTTGGCCGACATATTTGATGAGCAAAACCTGTGAACATGAAACATGAACTTTACATGACATGTGATTCAACCTAAATCTTTTCAGCCTAGACGTGGTATATTTTGTTGTTGTTTTTTCGAAGGCTTAGAGCGCCAAGATATTCCAAGATGTCATTTGAGACTCGGGGATCTGTGTTATGTTATGACGTCGGAAGTCATGTGACTACTTAAAAATTTTATTCGCTAAGGCTCACAGAAACTGTCATACTCTTTCATTGGGAATTTATGGTCCAATGAAGTTCAAGGTTTCAATCATGATGAGATAACCTCTTATTATACACTATTTGTGTTTTAGTATACGTCCATAAACCAAAAACAAAACGTAGGTTATTACCTGTTCATTTCCCACCGAAAGCTGATGTAAAATCTCCGAGAGTAATCCAAAAATCTAACAATGGTGCAGCTGCAACATCTTCTGTAACGTTTAGAGCAACAAAAGTGTTGTCAACATCCTCTGAAGGTATGGGTTTGGTCAGGGCCAGAGACATCGCTGTAGCATCAAACATGGCGAGAACGAACAATCTTGAAAGCTTCATCTCTGAAAGAATGCATATTGTAAGTAATTACGTGAAACAGCTACAGTTGTTTTCCCAAACTCTGCTGGGTTTCTTCATTAAGACTGCCATTTCTGACCTTTCCCATACACAATGTAACCCTATCTGGCCTGGGAGGAGATTCTGCCCCCTTCTTAATGTTCTTTTTATAATAACTTTTGAACGGCTGGGACTTTAGAGCTAAAATTTCACGACTCTTCCCAAAATTTTTTGGGAAATTTTTTAATATGTATTTCAGAGCTGCATATTTAACGTCGTTACCATGGTAACCACAAAAATAAAGGTGACTTTTGCAATTTTAGAATATTTCCATTTATTGATCACTGTTAACACTCTAATCTGAATTTTTAAACTCGAAACACCTGAGAAGAACTGCAGACATCTCCCCTACAATAATAACAAACATGTTATGAGATAATTCAAGAAGTGGTGCATATTGTCGGTGTTTTGTATGAGTTATTTACAATCTCTTGGGAAGCGAGAGTGCAGGCAGTGACTATTTTATATCCTAACTTTGAATTGGTTTTATTAAGTAACAAAAGAGCCATAAGGGTTTTATGTTGGTTGCTATGGCAACGAACATCTTAAGTCGCATATTTTGGAGTTAAAGAAGTGTTTTACAAAATAATTTTGGCTGAAATGTATTAACAACAAGTATTTACGTCCGAAACAATGGATTGTGTTTATCGTACGAAGGATTTTTCAAAACTGATAGCAAACTTCAAAATTGTACTCTGTTGCCATGGTAACAGGAGCAGAAAGGTCCAAACAGCTCAAATAGTTATTTTCATAATGTTTTGACTCTTTTTGTTGGAAAAGAAGTGTTCAAATGAAATTTATAGTGTGTTTTGGTAAATTGATCACTAAATAGGAAAATCAAACTGGAAAAAGACAATTTGTGACGTCATCCCTACGTCATTCTGCAATACAGTTACAGTTCGCAGCACCTCAAAGATAGTTTGTACCGCTTTAAATTACTGAAATACTCTAAAATAGTCAACTTTATGACGTCACTAAGACGTCATTACAAATTTGAAAAATGTAACATGGCAAAAATATAGAGCATATTCTAATTAAGAAATGTGCAAACTTTCATTTGATTTGCATTAATAATAAAAAGTTACAAAATTTGAAAAAACATGGCGTCAAAAATGGGGTTGCCATGGCAACATCAGACACCTTTGACGCAAATTTTTTCCATACTCTTATTCTCTAATAAATTTTAGTAGAAGTCATCCAATTTGGATGGTGTTATTTAAATATCAAGGAAGTTCTCAAAAGTTGAAATCAGCGCGGGCACTTTGAACCCCCAAGTTTGAATAAGGTTAAGATCACAGTTAGATTCAATTCCTTGCTAGAGTCATTTAAAATATTCTGTGCATTTTGTAGAATCGCCAAATCTTCGGCATATAAAAGTGTACTGAGTTTTGTTCCGTCAGGTATAAAATAAAATAAAAGGATTAGGTTTATTATGTTCTTACAAAACAGGGTGAGGTAATTTATTTGTTTATAAATTGAAGAGTAACGGGCTTAACAGTAACTAAAACTAAGTTTGATGATCATTAATTTGTACGCTGCAAGTAAAATTCTGATGCATACTCTTTAATTAATTGTATGTTTTTCCGCTTATATCAAATTTTTAGTTTAAAAAATAAAAAAAACTTTTTAAAAAAATCTTTTATCCCGTAAACTATGAAGTGCGTTCTTTAAATCAACACAACAAGCAATTGTTTTGTCTTTTAGAAGAGTAGGAAACATGTTCAGCAATCAAAGTTTTCATTGTAAACAAATGATCTGAAGTTCTAAAACCGGTGTAAACCCTACTCGACTCTTGTGAAGAGGTTTGTTCTCAGCTAAAAAAGTTTGTATTCAATCACAAATAATCGAACAAAAGAACTTTCCTAGACAACTATAAACGCTACTTCCTCCATTACTAATTGGATCAAATGCACATCCTAATTTATTTTAAGAAGAGGATAACTCGTTTCCATCACTTCATTTTTAATCTTATCATTTGGACCAACTTTCTTAGTTTTAAAGTTTGCTAGCGCTTCAACAATGTGATCTTGACAGTCAATAATATTATCCAAAATTGGGTGGTAAAGTACTTGATGAGTTTTCTAAATTCAAAGTTGTTTGAAAATCGGTTCTGAATAAAAACTAAACTTAAAAACTGTAAACGACAATGAAATGAACTTTGGTCTGGTAGTAGAAAAATCATGAAACAGTTGGCGTAATGCAGTTTGTTGACATGTAACGTTGTTGTTACGTCATAGCGGCGTCATTACTGTCAACATTTTGAAATTTTTCAAACTCTTGCTGATTGAGCGTAGAAAAGTTTAGAGACGTATCAGAAAAAAGCCTTCCTACTTACTGTTAACTTCGTTACAATTATCATCCAGTTTATCAGTTACTAACTATAAGGAAACAAGGGAAATGATGCCGAGGTGGTTTGTAGGCAACCTCGTCCCCAGGGCTTTTCCCTAAAGAAATGAGTTGGGCGGGAAAAGGCCCTGGCATCGGCTGGTCACGTGTCTATCTTAAATATTCATATGAGCAGTAATGTATGAACTCCTGTGGTCTATTCTGCATACAATAGAAATTTATTTGAGATTACTTTCCCTGGGAGGGAGAGGAAATCTCTACGTGAAACTCACCGTTTTGGTTGTATAGAAAGAGCAAATGTTTGAAATTGACGGGTATTTATGGAAGAGTCAACTCCTAAAAAGGTTCATCCTCGAAATTTAATTTGCCGGCTTCGTTGCGATGCATTTGAGAGCCGTCACTTGACTCGTGTGTTCGGCAGAGCGAGTAAAAAGGGGGTAGTAAGGAAGATCTTGCCTCGAAGATTCGAAATGTTTGTGGGTTTGACCTAACTGTTCATCAGTTCGCGTCCTTCCTTACACAGAGACTTGCCGAAACCAGTCGGTAGCACAACAATAATATCCTGGCGTTTCAGTAAGCATTCAAAGCACTTTACCTGAAGCGGTTTTAAACAGAAAGACCGCGGTTAAAGGCAGATCCAAGTCGACTAAGAACGCTTATCGCAGACAACGCCTCCGACATCTTTGACTTTGATTTTTGCAAACCTGGCAAATTTATTACACCCGGGGTTTCGTGACCAGCCGATGCCAGGACCTTCCCCCTCCCCCCCCTCCCCCCCAACTCATTTCTTTAGGGAAAAGCCCTGGGGACGAGGTTGGTTTGTAGGCAACGGAATAATTACTGCATGTTTAGAAATTTGACTTGTTTCTTTGTTCTTCTTTGTATCTTCAGGGAAAGTTCAATCTTCAAATCTAAACTCCTTGCATAAAACGCTAGAATATTTTTTTGCTTTGTTTGCAAGTGGTTTTGAAATGCAAATCTACTAGAAAAAGCTTTACACTTTTAAACAGTACAAGAACATGTTCGATATCTTTCATTTCAATGAAAAGTACATGATTGCGCAATACTCATGACTTCAGAAATCACGTGAATATTCATGGAATTACAGAAAACAACGATAAATTTGTTTCAGAACTAAGGTATAGCACTTTTAAAAAAATCGTTAGTTATAGGAGAAATTTTTTTTAAAAATCAAAATTCGTTTTAACGTGGCGTAGAAAACTGCGTTGCTACGGCAACAAATGATACACCTGGTGCAATTTTCCAGAGTGATCTTATTCTTTAATAAATTTTAGTAAAAGTAAATCTGGTAAATATTACCTGATTATCAACAAATTTCTTAAAAATTGAAAGTACATTGACTTCCTTTCCAATGTTCCAGACCGCAAAGTCACTTAATTTGCCCGTACGGCTTTGCAATTGCAAGCTACAAGCCTATTTTTATAAGGACATTATTTAATAAGAACAAGGAGGCTCAAATTTGGCCACAAATTAAGAACAAGCTAAAAACAATCAAGGCTCGAATTTGAAACATCAAACACGAAGTTTACTTTTTTTTTTAAACAAGATTCTATTGTTTTCCTTTATCAAAACGTAGAGATCGATCGAATAGTTCTTAAAAAAATCGTGTAATAGACCTTAGCAAATAAACTTTCCCCGTGCCTCTTAATTGCAAAGAAAGTTTAGTACCTCAATAGTTTTTCTTTGGAAATAATTCCATGTCTTCTTTTACAATTGCCAAAGAAAGTGTTCTTACCTTCGACGTAAGCTAAAATATTGTCGCCCTTGTCATTAAAATAATGCCGGAAAATTTAGGAATATGGCGATTATCTATAATATGATTACTGCTCAGTTAGGAGTAAAAAAGTGCAGTTAACACGCCAAGACCTAATTTTTCCAATAGCGTTTGTTGGCTGTTCAAACAATTAGCAAACATTGATTTTTAAAATCATGGCTACTAAGTACTAGTAGTTATTGATCAGTCTTAAGAAACAAAAGTTGCCTAATCACACAGCCTTTGTTTCGGTCATTGTGTTGTACTTGAGTACCTCGATAGTTTTTCGTTGGAAATGATTCCACGTCTTCTTTTACAATTGTCAAAGTAAGTGTGCTTATCTTCGACGTAAGCTAAAAGAATACCGCTTTTGTCATTGAAATAATGCCGGAAAATTTAGGAATATGACGATTATCTATAATATGATTACTGCTCAGTTAGGAGTAAAAAAGTGCAGTAGACACGCCAAGACCTAATTTTTCCAATAGCGTTTGTTGGCTGTTTAAACAAAATAATAGCAAACATTGATTTTTATAGTCACGGCTACCATGTACTACTAGTTAGTTATCACTCTTAAGAAACAAAAGTTGCCCAATCACACAGCCTTTGTTTCGGTCATTGTGTTGTACTTTAGTACCTCGATAGTTTTTCGTTGGAATTGATTCCACGTCTTCTTTTACAACTGTCAAAGTAAGTGTGCTTATCTTCGACGTAAGCTAAAAGATTGCCGCTTTTGTCATTGAAATAATGCCGGAAAATTTAGGAATATGGCGATTATCTATAATATGATTACTGCTCAGTTAGGAGTAAAAAAGTGCAGTTAACACGCCAAGACCTAATTTTTCCAATAGCGTTTGTTGGCTGTTCAAACAATTAGCAAACATTGATTTTTAAAATCATGGCTACTAAGTACTAGTAGTTATTGATCAGTCTTAAGAAACAAAAGTTGCCTAATCACACAGCCTTTGTTTCGGTCATTGTGTTGTACTTGAGTACCTCGATAGTTTTTCGTTGGAAATGATTCCACGTCTTCTTTTACAACTGTCAAAGTAGGTGTTCTTATCTTCGACGTAAGCTTAAAGAATATCGCTTTTGTCATTGAAATAATGCCGGAAAATTTAGAAATATGGCGATTACCTGTAATATGATTACTGCTCAGTAAGGAGTAAAAAAGTGCAGTTAACATGCCAAGATCTAATTTTTCCAATAGCGTTTGTTGACTGTTTAAACAACTGATTAGCATAAATTGATTTTGAAAGTCACTGCTACTATGTGCTAGTAGTTGTCAGTCCTACAAAACAAAAGTTGCCGAATCACACAGCCTTTGTTTCGGTCGTTGTGTTGTATTTTATTCCTCGACTCAAAATTTTAAAGCCTTTGGTCGACCAATTCAACTTTAAAGCCTATTTTAAAACTTTCAGTCAGCTAAATTGTTAGCAGTCGCTAACATTGTTTATTGGTTTGTATTGTTATCAGCCTATAAATATTTGAAATATTCTGGTAATCACATAGCTTAACTCGCTGCGGGAGATTTCGGAAAACGAACCTTCTAGAACCAAGAACTGAGATATGCCTGTTATGTATTCTGGAGCTTCATTCAAGATAGTGGAACATCCAGCTAATCTGACCCTGCGACGTCATTTGCAAAACTGTGTATCATTAAGCCTGCGGTTGAAACAAGGTTGCGATACATTTTGCATTACAGTTCTTGTTAACTGGACAGACAAACAGTTTGAATAACAACCACTTTAAATCTTTGTGGCATCTTCAGATGGAACAAAGAGTAAACATGTAGCGAACAAGTTTTTCAAGGTCAAACAAAAGTTTTGTGTTTACACGATATGACATACGGTTTTGCAGACGTCCTCGTCCCTGATTGGCTAATTCCAGGGACTCAGTTCAGCTGGATGTAATTATCTGCTCAGTCGGAATCATTGTTAAGTTTCAAGATCATGCAAAGAAGTAAGCTCAAGTATTGCGCAGGGCATACAGGACCACAACATGAAACGAAAACATTTCTTTAAAATAATTCTAAACTCACAAGCACGGCATAAACTAGACAACAGGACACTAAGGGACAAAATACTTTTTTTGCTAGGAGGGGCAGTTATGTAAAATTTACGGGGAAAGCACAATTTGTTTCTGCTGCCATGAAGTTCTTTTTGAACTAACTCAGTATTATTAATCTGAATGTACTACACGCTTGCAGCATGTAATAAAATATGATTAAGGTTTGTTTTGATTTTAGGCAAGAAGTCAAGCTTTGAGTCTTGTGGCTGTATGACTTTTTGTATAACGTTATTCTCTGCCTCCTCCCCCCCTTCCCCCATGAAAACACAGTCACACACCACGCTCTTTCTACTTTCCATTTCAGCTTGCTACACAGGCTAGTCGGCTAGGTCCAATTATTTTTCAAATGAAATTAAAAATAAGCTCATTTAAAAGAATTTTAAGCCATGTAGCCAAAACCACCGCATCATTAATATTTTTGTTATCGAGGTCAATTTGTTTCCCAAGGACTCAAGAATACTTGCAGTCCCCCGACACCTGCTTCCCCGGAAAAAAAAGTTTTATCGCTATATAATAGACAGTCACACTCAATATGCTTGATGGCGAAGCTTAAATAACCCGTCGAGTTCTGCCAATACTGGTACCGTGAGTTTACGAACAGACCCATGATTTCTTGTCGGCACTATCTTGTAAGCGCTTTTCAACAGCTTACCATTTCGTTTCGTCAAAACTCAATATTGAAACTTAAAAAGCTCGTTACGTCGTGATAGCATTCTAACTCAAAATTTAAGGGGAAAGACGCTTAACTTCCTTAACCCTTAAACAGGCAGGCTATTTTTCCACACATATACAGGCAAGGGGGGGTTCGTTGAACCCCCCCCCAAGATTAAACATATGCACATGCCCTTTGGCATGCAATTAGTGTATGACCTACTAATTAATTTGCATAGTAACAATCATCAC
>JAOBRG010398200.1:0-10197 GCA_027574985.1 Umimayanthus nakama | reverse complement strand
AAGCGTGACCGAGCGGTCCTGGAAACTAAACAAGAACTTCATATAATAAACATAAAATGTCCCGAAACTGACTGGACAAAAAAAGCAAATATAAAGAAAACACAGATGTCTATTTAACAGCTGTATACTATACGAATTACGTACAACCACAAGTACTTTTTAAAAATACCAAAACCGAACCATTGGCATTGTGTAGAATACATTTAATCTGGAAATATTAAAGAACATTTTTTAAAAGAACAATTTGAAAGTTGCCACAAAATAAAGAACGATTCAGCCTTACTAAAGGTTCAAACGCGTAAAACGCGAAAAGTGCAACACAGAACTTTTCAAAACAAAGTGCTGCATGTGACATGACTGTTATGACTTCATACCAGAAGTAGCAGGGACGTAACACGATACACACATCGTTAATCTCCGTGTAATTAGTGTTTGCTGCCTGAGTGAGTGATAATGGGAAACATTCAGAGGTCATGCATTTCGATTTCCTGCAGATCTAGTTTCCATTGTGAGGTAGTGTAACTTGTTTGACTTCTGCCGCCATACTCATACTTTTGAGAGAATATTTATCTGAGGTTGAGAAGGAACGTCAGAGCGTTGGCGTTGGACGTCAGATAAGCATTCTGCCCATAACTCGTCTTTCTCCAGGTTTTCTCTATCTCTCCACGTTTGTAGAAGTGATCACCATAAGTAGGACATAAATACACTGCTTTGGTCTTATTAAGAGCAGTGAGTGGAGCCGAAAGTACCCGTGGGTGTTTCAATTGTTAGAGATTTCTCGAGCTATACAGGTCTTTGCCATGACAAGCTACAAGAAAGCAGAACCCAATCTCTACACAGTAAACGAAGTACAGCCCGACAAAACTGGAAACGTTAACGAGGCTTTCCGTATGTCTCATATGGAAGGCTTGGATGCACCTAACATTGGCAGCAAGGCGGTTGTGCATATCAACAGGGCAATCAGCGAACCAAAGCCTCCAGGGTGTTTTGTGCGTCGCTCTGTGGCGATAACTCTAGTGTTATTGACGGTGCTGATAATTGCGGTCGTTGCAGTAATCATGGCGATGTTTGGACCGGGCAATGTGCGCCTAAAGTACACCAGCGAACTGTCCGAGCCAAAGCCAAAGGATACCCCAACAACGAGTAACGCAGGTAGGGCTGATAAAGCAAATGTTTTCGAATTTCAACTCAATTTGTACAGCAAGAAATCATTTTGCCGAAAAGATGAAATGTCATCACTTTGACGACCAAATAGGTGGGTCTTGAATGGTGCTAAAACACTTTTTAAAAACTGTTCGCGAAAACCTTGAAGTTGAAGAATTCAACCTTACCCAAACTCGAAATTGCCAGGCATTTTTTTAATTTTGCATACTCACTAGTTTTTAAAAAAAAATTCACTGTTGAAGACGTGCTCTATTCGAATTTTGAGGTTGGATTGTCTGTTGTTATTTTTTAAATCCGAATCACAGCCAAAATTTGACTTGATTTCTCAGTTCCCTTTTTCTTTAATCATTTGTGTCAGAAAGGTGAGTGTCCTGTAAATATCACAAATTCCCAGGCCTGACAAATTCCAAGTTTAAAGATTAGCCTCGGTATGAAACTCCTACCGAAATTCCGCCTGGATAACGCGGTTGTTGACAAGACGTATCAGTTCTTAAAATTAGTCAGGATGTTGTTTGTGTATAAGTTATCTCAACTCTGACAAATACCTCAGGTTATGGTGTTAAAAAATAACATCTGTTTTTGTCTTATTCTTGCTCAGTCAAGCATGCATTCGCAGTCGTACGTGACTTTTAAAAACAGCAAATACTCCAATTCTGACTAATTCCGAGTCAGGCTGCTGCAAGTGCACATTTTTCTCAGCTCGTAATGGCTGGAAATCTAGCCTTGAAGATTGCTGAGTATGGCCTTGCGATGCTCCTCGGAACGAAAAACAAGCAGGGCGCACATGCGTCTTTGTTAAAATTGCCGTAAAACTGCGAGACAAGTTGAAGTAGGGGTGATACACTGTGCAGTGGTGCCTGTTGCAGCAATCCGTTGCGAAAAGCAAAGCTGAGTTCTACTTCGTTTAACGCTTCGCGCAACAAAAAATTGCAAGACAAGCCATGTTACACAGAACAATACACTAGCAACTTGTGTTGCAACGGCATTGCGAGACAAGTTGCTGAGAAAAATACACAGTGTAGCATGGCCTTACACCACCCGAAAGGCATTGTAGTATAGGAACTCTAGTAAGATTTTATACTGCGTACCATCCGCTGACCTGCACCCGAAATAGATGAAACCAGCAAAGCACAATATATACTAGGTAACTTTGATAAACCAGACCTATAGTAGTTTTGCAACTAGAGAAACTAAGGCTCCTATTATCCTTTGACCCCTCTTCCCCTCTCGATTTTACTACTTGACCAGTTACAAAAGGCTTTGGTACAACTGTTCTTCATTCGTTAACACAAATTAAGTGTCATCACAACCTATGACGTCTTCATAAAAACATTAGCCAGAAAGTGACTAAATACTTACTAAACCTGTATTTTGTAGATTTCGAACGCTAAATGCTGTTTTCTCATTATCTAAAGTTTGAAAAAAAATGGGAAAACTTAAAAAACCAGACGGCGGCCACTTGGGACGTTACTGATGTAACTTTGATTTCCATGGAAACCAGTAAGACACCACATGCAAAGGCTAAATGAAAGTACACTTAGTACAAAGGAAGCTAGTTACATGTATATGCGCCAAATATTACGTCAATCAGATATATTGCGTAAAAAGTAGAGACTAGGGGTTACATTGCTCCCCTCCTCGCCTCTTGTGTTCGTGTAACATTTTTTTGTTCAAGGCTTTTGGGGTTAGGTAAATGACGACAATCACATAATAGAGCTTAATTTCGCCAGTTTCGTTTTCTGCACAAGAACGGAATAGGGTTTTTCTTGATGTCATACTTCATAAGTCGGGAACGGCTGGGACCGTCCCAAACTACCAAGCTTTTCTTTATCACCCCAGGTGAGCCCACGGCCCTACCCTGCCTGCGGTCTACAACGCCCACTGACACACTGACTTCTACAAACAAGGTGGAACCAACTGAGGAGACGACAACAGTGTCACCGAAAGAAACGACGAGCTCCTTGCCAAGTACACCAAACACGACAGTAAAACCTACCACTGGCGATAATGAGGTGGTGGAGGTGTGCGGTGTGGTGGTGGTGGGAGCGGGGATTGGTGGCCTTTATACGGCTGAGTATCTTTTGAGCCACAGCAACGTGACAAATGAGACCAGTGTGTGCGTGCTTGAGAGGGAGGGGAGGCTTGGGGGTAGGATCTACGACGTGACCTTCGAGAAAGCTCCTAACACGCCAGCAGGTGAGTCGTTGGGTCCACCCTTCCCTGCTAAGGTCGACTTTGTAAAACCTAAGAACAAACCAACTTTTAAACTGTCCAAATACTACACTGTGACCATTCGTTTTGAACGTTTTATTGTTTACTAATATTTTACTAATATTTCGTTAAATAAATTGATTTTTAAAGGGGACTCAAAAAATAATACTTACACAAGACAAAAAAACCCAGATAAATTTAGACAATAAAAACAGACAAACAAATAAACATAAGTAGATAAATATAGACATGACAAAGCAGATTTCACAGGGCTTAGTCGGTACTCAGTCTAAAATGAGCGAAGGTTGTGCAATTTCTTGTGTCCAAAGCAAAAGCCATGGTAAAGAGTTCCAGTCCTTAACAATATAGAACGAGAATTGACGTTTGTCCGAGTTTGTCTTGACTGCCGGCAGGAGGAATTCCTTGCATTACGAGTGTTATATCGATGCACATCGCGCAATGAAGTTAAATCAAGATGTTTTAAGAAAGTAGAGACATCTATGATACATTCTGTGATTACTAAGGTTGTAAGTGTCTAGAGTGCATCATTAGCGGATGAGTGCACTGGCCTATCAAGAATGGTCTTACCAGCTTTGTTTTGCAAAACTTGCAGTTCAATGTAACGAAACGAATATTTCAGAGTCTATTCAAAAGAGAATTAAGTGTGCACCAGTATAAACATTGAAAACAGGCCAACGGCGCCGGGGCAGATCCAGGATTTAATGAGAGGGGTTTCGGACAACAAGAAAAGGTGATCAGGTGATGGCAAACTCTAGAGTACGTTGTCCTTGATAATATCAACATTAAAGTCTGTTAATCTTTACGGCTAATGTTGTGTTCGTTGCTTTTAATGCAAAAAATTTTAGGACTAGGAGCATGGATCTTCGACAATTTGGACAAAAATATCGTGTAAGTAACACAATAGCCAATTTATCCGATGTTAAAAAATGGTAAAAAACTAAAGCAATCTTATTCAACGAGAATAACACGTGACAGTAAGTAACTGATAAACTTGTGGCCCTCGGTACGCTCTTTATCCCCCTTCCTCTGTCAGTGCTCCGTTTTTATGGGTATTTAAAGCTCAAGCTACACAGATTAGAAGAAATTCGAGGCTGACGTTGGAGTCACCGAGGATCGAATCGGGAGCCTCCATCTCCGAAGGCCGCACACTAACCAACTGAGCTACACCTGAGGACTTTTAAGTTTTAAATTTAAAAAATACATAACTAACCCTCTCTCCCTTGTATCAGTTCCTGGCGGCGGATGAGGAGCTATGTCAAGTACTTACCGATTACCAAAAAAACTTTGTTCTTTTTATGTAGCACACTTAAGTGACAACTGTTTTTAAAATTGATATTTTACTAAACTCAAATTTGCAATTAGCGTCTCTTTTTTTGTTGTTTTATTTTTTTTTTGGTATCGTACTTAAATATGGAAGCGAAATCGCATGCGTTTTTGTAAATACAGCCTCTTGTTCTAACTCGTTTGCTACACTTTATCATTGGATTATGATTGTGATTACTATATTTTATTATTATAGTTATTATTATTATCTTTACCAGCATCATCATCATCGTCACTGTCATTGTCACTATTATTGTTGTTGTTGTTATTATTATCGTCTGTCATCATCTTTAATTATAATGTCAATGTTATTAGTGTAGGGGACTGTTACTGTTATACTGTAATATAAATATCATAATTCTGTAAAAAATCTTAAAAGGATTTCAATTTAGCGAAGGTATCGTAGGTCAAATCCGAAACGCCGTTGTAACAAATACCCCTTTTTTTTATAAGAACAGCTTTTTAAGAACATGAGGCTGAATTCTTTCTTTCCGGCCAAGTAATGGTTATTTAAAAAGACGCCTTTACGCTTTCGGTTGTGCGAATGGAAAATATTAACAAATTTATGTACGCACAATTATAGTGAAGTATAATTTTATTAAGAAAAAAAAATTCCATTTTTATTCCAAATCCCAGCCTGGATTTTTGTTGGCTTGTTCTAATAAAGGGCCTGTATGCTGTTATCTATAAGTTCTATAATTCACTCTTTCTTTTTTTTATTAGAATAATGTTTTTTTTCCGACCCAGGCTGAATACTTTTATTCTTCTACCAATTTTAGGCAAGGGAGCACGCGAATCAGTTTGTTTTGAGCAATCGAGGCCTCATTTTCTTATCCCTTTGTCCATCATTTTGGAATTCGCCGGCGCGGAAGCATGGGCTTTAGTGCTGATCGATAACTCAACGCGGGCCGAAGGCGGAGAGCGAGCAACGTTATCTTTTCAAATTCAAATTTCATACGCTCACAAATAACTAATTCAGCAGATCACTTTCTTAAGCTCAAGCGAAAACTCTCACTCCTGCGAGATCAAAGCCGATGGCGGCCGAACAAACAAACTGACAAATCTTGTTGACCTCGAAGCAGGCTGTTTCGTGTGCTCCCTTGATTTAGGCTTAAAAGTTTCTTGTAATACATGTATTCTTTTTAATTGCTTAACACATTTCCGTATTGTGGAGGTATCAATCACGAGTGTTTGCTGAGCTTGTATCGTGTTACATTGTTCGTTGAATTACACCGTTAAATGCAGTTTTGCCGTTGATTGTTTAGAGAAAGGAATTATTTTATACAGTTATGAAACAACGTATCAAGGTATCATGTTGACAGATTTTCAACGCACTCAAATTAAGGCCTCAGGTTTATTCCCAAAATAATCTTAAAATTTCGCAAATTTCAACCTCGCTATTCTTATAAAATGTATTCCTAGTAAACGAAAGAGTGTATGTAAAGATTTTTTAAAATAAACGTAGTATTTTGTGTTAAAATGAATGTGAGCTATTTAATTATCTGGGTTATTGTATTTTGCTTTTGCAGGAAGCTGTTTGACGACATTTACACGCCGCATTCGTACGCAGTGTTGCCGCATGGGGAAATAGTCGAAAGCCGAGGTGTTACATCTAATAAAACAGAAGATCTGAAAGAAAAAGAAATCATGAAGCAAGTTTACCCTAATCTAAATAGAAGTAAATTCAAAAATATGACTCTGCTGGATATGCTGGAATATGCATTTGATAACAAACGTTCTAAACACGCTGCAGACTATGCAACGATAGAAACATATCTATCAAACATCCTCTCTTTGGAAGCGGAAGAATTTATTTCAGACCTAGAAGGCCTGAAGCGACACTACGATAAACAAGCAAGTCCTGCAAGCTTTATTGAATATTATAACAAATCAAAAGAGCTGCACCTAGAGTCCAACAGGCCTGTCAAAGGAATGGCTGAACTTGTTAAAGCTCTTGCAAACTTTACAAGCTCCCTTGGAGGGAAGATCTATCTTAACAGTGGCGTGAACTCCATAGAAAATGACACTGAAAATACTTTCGTTATTAGAACAGCAAATCGCACGTTCAAAGCAAGAAAAGTGGTAATTGCGACACCACCAAAAGCCTTTGCCAAGTTGGAAGGCGACGTGGCTCGACGTATTAGGGATAGAGCGGAGTTTCAATCTATTCAACCTGTGCCCGCATTCAAAGGAGCAGCGGTTTATAACAGCACTTGGTGGAAAAATTCTAAATTTTCTCTAAAAGACTTCCAGAAGTATATTACAAACAGCGACTGCCTTGGAATGACTTTGCCCTATGAGTAAGTACTCTCTTCAGTATAAGTGATAAGACTATTTATAGATCCTTTCACGGTTTTTGTCGCCATCTTGGTTGGGGGTCAATCACGGCTAAAATTACAACAAATGCATGGTAAATTGTCTACTTTTCAATTTTTGTTTTGTTTTTTATGTTCATCTTAATTCTTACAGGTACGACAATATAAAAGGTAATAACTAAAAACTATTTTTACGTTTAGATATAATCCTGAAAAATAAAGAACAAAACTTCATCTAAGGCCGGAGAAAAAACGACAATACGTACCCAAAGCGTTTTTGAAGTTTTTAGAGCGTGCCCCCTTTGTATAGGAAGGCCGTGAAAACACTACAACAACAAAAAATGTGGAATCTAAGGGGAAAAAACCTTTCATATCTACGGAAGCTGCCTTAGTGTACTATCCGTTCAAATTCTATGATCCATTGAAACCACACTCAAACAGTCAGCTTTTTTACGTACAACTTCACCAGCAAATTTTGATATGGCTCGGCGAAATACTTAGCTCACAAAGCGTCCGTGTATCATGAGCCTCCATGGCACCGCTTTGCTGACAAAGGCGTTTCTACCCTCTTTCCTTGCCTCAAGCATTTTTGGTATTTGGGGCTTGGGAGGCTCGATAACTTTTTTGGCAGGTCAGGCCCGATCCCGTATCCGTCTATTCTGTCTGGATTTCTCCTCTTCTTAAGAATTTCTACCACGTCGGGATACTTTTGGAACCTGGCTGTTATGGGTATGGGCTTGTCTCTATCCACTGCGACTCTTCCCACCCGATGAACACGCCGAAACCCAGTGGCCGCATACATATCTAGCACATTCCGTAGAAAGTCTCTAGAAACCATTTCGGTAGTTGGCCTGTCACTTTCTGTCGTATTCTCGGTTTCAGGTATACCGTAGAATCGCAAATTTTCTCTGCGTTGGTAGATATCAAGATTGTAACGCTCGAGAGTTTCGATCTCTGCTTTCAATCAAACCCCAAGGGGTTTTGTGGCCATAACTTCTATATAGTTTGGAGAATATTAATAAAACTTCACGACATTTCCTAAAATTTTATGAGGAATCTTTTTAACATGCAATTTATTTATAAATGACGTGTGCTGTTGCCATGGTAACGGTGAAATTAAAGGGTGTTTTCGAAATTTTGAGTATTGTGTTTTTTAATAATATTTCCAAACTCTTCATAGGTAATTGAGCCTTAGATTCTACAAAAGATCCCTTGTAACTTATATTTTAATAAATTCTGCAAATTAATACGACAATATGGAAAGTGATGCATTGTGGGTAAATTATTACTATTTTTAAAAAAAATACCCTTAGTACGTTTAATTTGTACATATAATCATCATACATTGCGATGAAGGAGTCGAGACACTTGTTTTCCTGTATACAAAGTTTTAACTAAAATATTGAAAAGCAACGGAGATAGAGCAGTTTTTTGTTGTTGCATGGGCAACGGCTACCTTAACATATATAATTTTACCATTAGAAGACGTTTGAGATACATTCTAAGTTTATAATTTCAGGTAATGATTAAATGTGACAGAAGAAACTGTTTTTGTTTCTTGTCCGACCATTTTGACAAAATTGTAAACAAAAATGAAACAAGTACAATGTTGTCATGGCAACGGCAACATACGTATAAAATGAGACGTCACAGGTTATACAGTTCACGTGGTTAACTGGACAGTTAATTTATCTTAATGTTTTACACGTTATTCGAATTTAAGTAATCTCATTGTCGTTTTGGTCATATTTGAACAAAAACCGAAGTTGACAAGTAATTGGTCAGTCTATGAACTAGTTGATGACGTCACTGCTACGTCATACCATAGTTATTTTGTTGTTTAAACTATCACAAGGTGTTTCTGTGCCATTTTCATTAAAATATATTTGAGTATGTCGGTTTCCCTTTGATTTCATAGGCGAATGTCCTGAACTGCTAAATACTCCAAAAAACCAAATGTGATGACGTCATTATGACGTCACATGCCTTTATTGCAAATTGACACAACAGTTGTGTAAAGCTTTCGCCATTTATTAATTGACCCAAGTTTCACATCATTTTGATGAATAATAAAAAAGTTACGGTAGGGGGGGGGGGGGGGCTCAGGCTGCGAGACCTTCAAAAGCCCAGGGTTAATAAAGTTCGCACCCTCCTCCAGCTTTCCTGATATTTGAAGTGGTTTGCCGTCCAGGCGCCCTACCTCCTCATCGATTTTCTTGTTTATTTTCATAAGGCCATAGTTTATATCCGCCACTTGACTTTCAATTTCTTCTAACTTGGAGAGCTTCTTCAATATTTCGTCTAACTTTACGCCGATCTCTTAAAGCTTTACGTTTGACCTATCCATGTGCCTAACAATCTCATTTTGGCCATTTACTTCGTTTTCTATCTGAACACTAATCCTAACTTGTTTTCATGTTACAAGGCTAGCTATTATCTGTAATCATGTTGAAGTGACAGCGCTCTCATCAGCCACGCCTACTCTTGCATTTGTAGCAATTGGCTGCGAACAGTACATTGGCCGTGCGAAGGTAACATTACAACCTGGAATGTATTTAGAACTTGACAAAGCCAAAAACGTCACTTGCATTCTTTAGGTGGAGTAATTTGCGTACTGTCGAGTTACGTTAATCCATTCAGTTCAAGCCAATTAATCAGTTTCTAAATTCTCCTTACATTGTCTAAATAAAAGTCGTTGTTTGGTAATGAGAATGAAGCAATCGATCATACTACGATGAAAAACAAAATTCTCTTAATATCTTTACAATGAAACTATAAGGACAGCTTAGGAGAATTCAACAATACGTCATATGTCATTTGGGCGAAGAGTGTTTTGCCACCATTGCCACAAACGTCTCATTAGACAAACTAAACAGTCGGAGCAGCTGAAAGAAAATCTACGAAAAGCTCTTTTTTACGGCTGATCAAAAAGATCACCTCCTTAAAAGTAGAAGGAAACCCGCTTTTTTAAAAATTATTCTGATCTTTGCCCGTTTTCTTGAATAAAATGGAGCTTATCAATTCTACCAAAATCGTGATTTGACCATAGACATACGATGAACAACAAACTCTATTTTACTTCCTATTTTTGATTCTATTATTCATTATTTTCCTACTCGAGTTTTTCACTACACTTTGATTTAATAATAATAATAATAATAAT
>JAOBRG010398189.1:0-10197 GCA_027574985.1 Umimayanthus nakama | reverse complement strand
GGAGATGGGAATTGCATCATGGGAAATAGCAAGAAACATGGCAATGGATAGAACTGGTTGGAGAAAGCGTATTCTGGTCTCATGCGCCTAATTGGCCTAAGAAGATGAGAGAGAGAGTGGAGTACGCATTTTCGGGTGTCAACTTAGTATGTGTTTTAGGGCGGGTGGTGTAGTTAAATACTTTGAACTACCAGCGGAGTTTCCATCTTTAGGACAACGAGCTGAAAAACATCTATTCGTTCGAGATGCGGAGTTGTTATTCAAAACTTTTGGACAACCAGAAAAGTTTTCATTTTTCGGCCGACCAGCGAAGTATGCATTTTCGGGCGTCAACTTAATACACACTTAGGTAAAGTAGTGTGGTTGAACACTTTTGGGCAACCAGCGGAGGATCGCATTTTCAGGCGACCAACGGATATACGCATTTTCGGGCGACTGAAGTAGTTCAGCACTTTTGGGCAACCGGTAGAGATTCCAACTTTTGGCAACCAGCAGGGTTTCGCATTTTCGTGCGACTTGCGGAGTAGCGTATTTTCTGGTGCTTGTAGTGTTGTTCACCGTGTAAGGGCAACCAGTGGAGTTTCGCATTTCGAGAGACTGGCGGAGTAACGTTTTCTTGGGCGAGTAGTGTTCAGTATTATTTTTGTGGCAACCAGTGGAGTTTCGCTTTTTCGGGCGTCAAGCGGAGTTACACATTTTTGGGAAAGTCATGGAGTCGTTGTTCAACACTTTTGGGCAACAAGCCTAGTTTTTGCGTTTTCTGACCTTCAACGGAGTCCACTATCAAGGTAAGAAATAGTAGTCCACGACTGTTAGAGACATTTTACTACGTTTTCTTTTGCAGCTTTTGGATTGAGGAGCCACTGTATGCAAGTGATTAACTGAAGTTCAATTTGAGGATGGCACAAACCAGGTATGAAATAAATAACGTAGACCGGCTGTCCGGGACAATTTACTGCGTTTTCTCTTGACAGATCGGATTAAAGAGGTAAAGTATGCTACCGAAGAAGGCAAAACTACTCTTCTAAGATAAACTGGAGTTCAAGTGGAGGATTCCAATAACCAGGTATGAAATAAATAGTCCGGAAGTATTCGGGACATTTTACTACGTTTTCCTTTGGCAGGATTTGGAATCAGATGCTAAAGTATGTTACTAAAGGCGACAAAACCACTCTTCTAAAATAAACAGGAATTAAAGTAAAGGATGGCAATAACCAGGTATGAAATAGATAGTCTAGAGCCATCCGGGACATTTAACTACGCTTTCTTTTGGCAGGTTTCGCATTGAAGAGCTAAAGTATGCTATTAAAGACAACAAAACTACTCTTCAAAGATGAACTGGAATTCACGTTGACGAGTTTACCCACAAGGTAAGAAACACATAATCCAGAACTTGCCCGAAAACTACTTTTTCTATTTTCGCATTTTCGGTGTTTGTGTGCCTTTTAGTATGTAAGGGGCGCCATGCATCGTTTGATACCATTTGGCCTTTGACGAGGTTCTCATTTTTCCTGTGACCAGCGTAGTTTGGCATTTTCGGGCTGACAGCGGAGTTTTCCTTTTTTGTTGACATAAGCAGTCTGGAGTTTTCGGGCGACCAGCACAATTTAGCAATTTTAGGCGAGAAGCAGAGTCACGCATTTTCGGACGAGTAGAGTAATTAAGCACTTTTAGGCAAACGGCAACCAGTGGTCAGTTACGCATTTTCGTGCGAGTGGCAGAGTTAATGTTCATCACTTTTGGGTACCCGCGGCCGGCAGAGTTTTCCATTTTCGCCGGACCAGCGGAGTACGCATTTTTGGGTGTCATCTTAGTACACATTTTAGGGCGACCAACAGATATATGCATTTTTGTGCGACTAGAGTAATTCAGCACTTTTGGACAACCAGCAGGTTTTCGCATTCAAATCGAACGACTGTCGGAGTAGCGTATTTTTTGGGCGAGTAGTGTTGTTCAACATTTTGGGGTAACCAGCGGAGTTTTTCGCCTTTTTGGGCAACAAGCGGAGTTACAATTTTTTAGGTAAGTTGCGGAGTTGTTGATCAACACTTTTGGGCAACCAGCAGAGTTTGCATTTTCTGGCATTCATCGCAGTGCACTTTGAAGGTAAGAAATAGTGGTCTAGAGCTGTATTGGACATTTTACTACGTTTTCTTTTGGCCGGTTTTGGGTTTCCAAGTACGCTATTGAAGACGAATTATTACCCTTTATAAGATGAACCGGAGTTGAAGTTGAGGATGGCACTTTACCAGATATGAAATAGGTAGCCCGGAGGTGTAGGGGACATTTTATTACATTTTCTATTGGCAGGTTTTAGATTGAAGAGCTAAATTACGCTACTAAACACGGCAAAACTACTCTTCTTCGATGAACCGGAGTTCAAATTGAGGATGGCACTAACCAGGTGAGATAGTCTATATAAGTGTCCGGGACATTTTGTTACGTTTTCTTTTGGCAGGATTTGAATTTTGTTTTCTTATCTATTTTTCTGATACGCTTAGGCCGATTTTAAGATTGTTAGTATTTTTTTGTTTCAAAAAAATAAACATTTAGGTGAGCTAAAATTGGCATACCATTTTTTGTGGTGTTTCAGGCCACTTCTAATGATATCACGTCGCTAGGACATGATTAAGGCTAAAGGGTCACTAAGACTGTTGTAGGTTAAACAGTCGCTAGGACTCTAGAAGTAGAACAAGGACTAGGTGGGGCCTTGAGTACCGGTGGGTGCAAGGCTTGGCTCTGTGGTTGGAGCTCAAATCCCGCATTTTGGGATGCTATGGTCGGCAGGGAGCACGGTTCTCGTGTTTGGTGAGTTCAACTCTCACGCATCTCCTAAACCGGGTGTCGTCCTTCAAACTTAAATATTTCAATCTTTTAGAATCAGAAAATGCAGTTATGTTTTTTTGACCAAAGACATCTTGGCAACAATATTTTTAAAACAAAATGCTTGGAAGGTTTTAACTTTTTTGTTTATATTATTATGGAGTGCAGGGGTAATTAAAGTTTTCTCCATTGTACGAATGTTGCAAGATCAAGGCAACAAAGAAGGGCGTGGTTGTACAAATGGCTGTTTGAGGTAAGCAACAAAAGCTTGTAGGTTTTGTCTCAAAAACGTTTTAAGTACCTTAATTTTAAGATAACGTACACTAAATCTTGCGTGGAGAAGTGATGCACTAACGTGTGTTACGGCCAGTTAACACTTCAGATATAGTCACTCTGCAGAGCTTTGCTCAGTCACTGACGCGTTCAAATCCTACTTAATGTATTCGTTTTGGTTTGGCTTGTTTCTTAGGCCTAGTTTAGGCATCGTGCCTTCACCGAACTCAATTATTTCAAGTTGGCGCGGTGAAAGAATGCTGAAAGCTCGATGTCTAAATTAGCACACCGATTAAGCGCTTGGCGCGGTAAACCTGCGCAACCAACACATTTCAGTCAGAAATCAAATAGGTGCGGTGTTTGATGCCGTGTCTAAAACGCAACCTTGCTTTGACCGCGCCAGACACCGCGCCAAATGGTATTGAGTTCGGTGCGGTGAAAAGCACGATGTCTAAACTAGGCCTTATACGCTTTGTGAATAATCCAATTATTGCGTAGCAACGTCGTCAGACCTGCGTGAGAACTAATCATCATTTGGGTAGGAAACAAGCTAGTCACGAACGACTACATAGTTCGTGCAACCGATCGGGCTATGTTCCACAAATACGCAGACGGACTAAATCAATCGTTGACAGAGAATGGGCCGAGAGACTCTAGTATAAAAACGACCATCATTTCTAGATGAAATTACTCACTGTGGTGTATGAAATATGCCGGCATCAGAGAGCAACTTTAACTGGAAAGGTGTTTTTCTTCTAATGGAGTTCAATCGATAATCGTGCTAGAATATTTCTTTTATTAAATACAGCGTTGTTAAATACAACAACAAATCATTTTTCACCGGAAAATATTTCTTTGAAAATAAATTGTAGCTGAGGAGCCGACAACTCAAAAATAACTTCCGTTTCCGTTGAATCAAATGTGACATGACAGCCTCACAACCATGCATTTTCCAAATATAGTCAATCACTAGAGCATGAGCTGATAACCGGTGACCACCGAACCAATCAAATTGCTTGAAAGCGAGTAACCATTGGACAGTATTTTATAATCAATATTACATTCAAATTTACAAAACATTGTTTACAACCATTCTAAAGTTGCGCACGTTGCGCGACCTCATATCCCTAATGCCACCAGAAATAGAACTCCATAACACTGCTCCACAATAAATTTAGTATTTTTCTGCTTTCTGAATTGTATTCGGATAACATTAAATTTACGTTCGGCATTATCGAAGTTCATCTTGTTCCTCAAAATACATCTAGTACATTCAGCTGTAATTACATCTAGTGTTTTTGCATTTTCAATAGTGAAGTTTTGTTTTACGTGAGTCGAAGAGAAAACGAAAAAGGGAAATTCGATCGGCTTGTTAAAAATGCTGCACTACAAGCTGATATTATATATGAATAACCCAGATGGTTTTCTTCCGATGTTTGATGTTTTTATTTTTTGACAAATTGTACCTTAAATTGTTCTTAGATTATGGTTAGTTTATACTTAAAATACCTGTACTAGTTGCAAAACTGGGATTTTGTTATATTTCAAACAGAGCTTGAGACTTGCTCTTATTTTGCACAAAGAATAAAGAAGGATTTAATCAAAACACAGTTAAATCACAAAACATAGCCAGTTAACCACTGAGAAACAAAGGCCACCATTTATCATCATACTACTGCTTAACTATGACAATCGTTAAAAGCAAAAATAAAACAAAAACTAACAGTTTTCTTCCTTTCAAAAACATAGCACGTACGGGAAACTGATTGCGAGAGCTAAACGTACTTGTTACGTCGTAAATTGAAATACTGTTATAAATTGCAAAACCTGCTGTCGTAACTTGGATTAACGGTTATCGCAAACTGTAATACCTGTCGAGAACTGTAATAAATCTTGACGCGAAGGGTAACGATCGATCTAGTCGGAAAAGATAACTGCACTTCGTCGCGAGTTGTAATAAATTAAGCTTTGTGAATTAATAACACTTGAGGTGGACGGTAAATTTTTCCGGAGGCTTTTTTAATATCACTACTCAACAAAACGGAAGCGCTCATTAGATCGGATACGGTGCTGTAGCGTTTAGATCATTTCACTTGAGGCTTTTACGAATGAATGTCAGTGATAAAACACGCTGAGTTTCTAGACACTGAAAAATATGTAGACACTGAATAAATCAAGGTCACATGTCCTGCGACGTCTTCATTTTTATTAAAAACGTTTTTAAAAGCAAATTCTGACCTTCGAAACCTTTATTATAGTTCACGACAAGCATTATTACAAGTCCCGATAGCTCAGTTTATTACAGTACGTGGCAGAGTGCAATTACAATTTACGATATAGATCGATTATTACAATTTGCGACAAGATTTATTACAACTCTTGACAGATACTACAATTCACGACAACCGTTATTACAACCTACGACAGGTATTATACTTAAGGACTATTATTACAAATTACGACAAAAAATACATCAACAATAACAAAGTTTATGTTTTTAGAAGATACGTACTCACCCTAGCTACATCCCAATGGAAAACGGTTCGTCACTGCCACACCAAATTTTTGGATGGCCAGCCAGCCAGATTTAGTAGTTACCGACGCCCACTTTGTATGAAGCTTTTTTGCTACGCAAATAACTTTAAAAACGGGCGCTAAAGCTATACATTATTATAGCGACTGGTTTGTTTTTGTACGTTTTGCCGAAATTCCTGTTAGATGCTTATTCGGCTGCGATGTTTAAACGGTTCGTTTTTGCCGCATATGTAAAGTAGAATGTTGACCCCCCCCCCCCCAAATTAACTTTGTCGCTTCCGGTCAGCGGAATTAATGTGACGCATGCGCTGTTTTGTTGTTGAGGGCACGAGGCGAGAGGTCGGATTTGCTTTTCACTTCCGTCGAGTAAAATCAGTAAAAATTTACTTGTTTTACTGATTTATTTGCTTGTTTATTATGGAAATACAAAACACAACGCAACACATACACAACAAAGTCGGATTCTTACTAAGTTCAGTTAGTTTGGGTCCCGAAATATTAATCAGTAAAATCTAAGTCTAGAACTATCGCAAAATCTCCATATAAAGTAGTATATTTAAAAAAAGAATTGAATTAAAAATAAAAACCGGAATCTGTAACTTTAGCGTTGCGCATATACCAGACATTTGAATTCCTTGTTCGTATGAGTTTTCGCGCGTACTTAATTTTGCGATTTTCACTTGTTGTATTTAGCGAAAAATAATTATCGCGGATTCTGGAAAATGCTGTATCAGAAACGTACTAAATCTCGCAATTTTGTCATTTGGCTATGTCTCATAAAAAGGAATCTCCATATGTAAACTGGACAAAGTAAGAAAAAAAACCATATTTCTAGCTGTGGAGAGCTACAAAAGTTTAAAATGACGAGTAAAAAAAGTTAAGGTTATCATATAAAAATAGCTGGTAGCTGAATAGCAAGGCGTCGACTCTTCTTTGCTTTGAATACTTGGCATTTACCGAGTTTCCATTTCGCGAGTATGAGTTTCCGCAAGTGTTGAACTTTGCTATTTCATCGATACATTCTTAACCCTAGAAGGCATAAAGTGAAAATAGTTACACGAAGGCATAAGGGGGGAGGTCAATCTGACACCCCCCCCCTCGACTTTTGATACTTTTTATCCGATTGACTTGGTATTTGGTATATATAAAGAACTTTTATTATAGTTTCAATTAATCGAAACAACGTGGTGCTTAATTGGTTTCCATAGCAACTAAATCAAAATAAATGACGTCACTGTGGCCGCCATCTTGGATTTTCGAAATTTCAGATTTTCGAATTGAACACTGAAAATGGTGAAAAAACATGGTTTAGTGATTAGAACATACAAAATTATAGGAAATAAAATGAATTTGTCGGTAGTTAGGCAATAATAGTCGTATTTTTAGCAAAAAAATCCAATTTTGAAGACAACATATGGGTTGTGTGACTTATTATGATGACGTCATCAGTCGTGACTTTACCTAATTAGGGTCAAAAGATGTGTTCTCTAACGCAGAACAGTTGTGCCAAAGCTTTTAGAAATCGGTCAAAGAATAAAAATTTAAAGCCAAAAAAATCGAGGGGGGGCGGGCCTTCTAGGGTTTTAAGAGTCGCGAAAAGCAGTACTCGCGAGATTTGTACGAATCTGAAGTGTTCAAGGCTCTAGATGTCCTGAAGAAAACTAAACGCGGAAGACAAAACAAGCCGGTTGCTCTTCAAAAAATGGTAAAGCTCATACCCATGGAGATGTATTGCCATGAAATTTAAATTTTAGGTTCCAATACACAAAGGATTAGTTATAAAGGCGATTTAATATCTGTTTCTTCCAAACGGATCTCGTCAGTGGCTTGCCATCTTTGATATATCCGGCCACTTCTTGCAGTACCCAATATGAAGAACCAGTGTAATGAGTCGTTGTCTTCATGTTTTAAAAAAATAATTCATGTCCTTTAGCGGGTTTTTATATCCGAAACTAATTAAAACACCTTCTATGTTTAAACAAACTGCATATACTTTCTAAAGCAATAAGGGTTTGAAAAGGTCGTTCCTGGAAAACACAAATATTTACTAATTTTTCCAAAAAATGATTAATTAAGGATACTGTTAAGCTTGAAACCGAAGGAAGTTGACAAAATGAGATTGTAAGCCATATGGATAGAACAAAGGTAAAGCTTTAAAACAGCAAGAAAAAATCGTGATATCGTATAAACAGAACGAGAGTTTGAAACAAGAACTCACTGGAAGTGGGCTTAAGGTGACGTTTTACGTCAAAGCTTGGTTAAAGCTATGACACACTCGAGGTTTCAGCTTGAGCATTGTTTTGTCCACAGATTTGAAATTGTGTAGTTTCGTAGTTAAATATTTGAAGTTAAAAACCGTATCAGTGTTTTTATGAAATGTTAAAAACTTTTTATAGTTATCAGGACAAAACGTAACCGCTTTCGATTACAAAAGTGCTATTTCGGGGTTTTGGCTGTGAAATACAAATTAAGTGGTTCTTCAAAATGCCGTCACGGTTTTGGACTACAAATAGTGCTTAGTATAAAAATGTACTATTTGGTACCATCAAACTCAGCACGTCTGGCTTGGTACTCAGAAAATAGAAAATATGATTGGAAAGCAACGCGTTTGTTCACTTTATTTATTTGAAATTAGCAAACAAGGCTGAAGAGGTATAAAGAGAAACTGATAAGCTTTTCAGTCATAAAATGGTTTACAGCGATACGTCACGAAATAAGAGATAGAGATACAGAGTATGCTCCATTAACCGAAAACACCGCTCACTTTTCGCTAAACATCCTGATTTAGGTGTATATTTTTTAAATCAGCGTTACACCACAACGCAGCTCAGATAGCCACAAATTTTATGTATTACAACATAAAAAAATGAAGATCTGTCTCACGAGCGCTTTTAAAAACGCGAAACTCAGAGTTACAGAGAATTGATGCATCATCTTAATAGTGCAACCTGTTAATATATATCTACGCCGTTAACAAGAAAGGGGTCTAGTACAGAAAACTAGCCATCTGATGGACAACAATGGGTTTTCTTTTCGAATGCTCTTATTTCAGTCGTCTTTTAACTGCGGTTGTTTAGAAAGCCAAATTTCTATAGATTAGGCGAAAATGTATTGGGATATTGTCAAATTTGATTTGGGGCGGAGAGCATGCTCAGAGGCCAAAATTTGGTTCAAGTTCAGTTTCTCGTCTCTATTAGTAGCTTTTTTCTTGAAATACTGTCCTAGTTTGCATGTGGTGAAAACATTTTCTAACTCGCAACTGTAAATAGCGTGAAACTTGGAGACAATTAACGAATACTTTTTAGTCTCTCAGACATGCTTCAGGAGACCCTTTTCGTGTTGATGCGCTTCATATGAATATATAAATAACTTGTATACATGGGGGCGAAGCCAACGACGAACTCCAATTATAGAAGGATCACCAAGGATTCACAGTCTGCTCTCTAAATATATATACTTTAGTACGCATAAGGAGGAGTCAGGCAATTCCTCACAAACCAACTTTTATTTAAACACGTTTCGGCCGTTCGGTCGTCTTCAGTTAAAAAGTTAAGATTTGCACAGTTACATGGATTAAAAATTTGAGATAAAAAAGTCTTCTTTTTGCTACATACTTATATAGGACTATTTATACAATACAACCTAATGACAATTTGTAAGTTATTATTAAGTATACTAATGGTAGCGACCCAAATGTAAGGCGGCAAAAGTTAAACAACAATAGAAAAAAAGAGTGTGACCAGAATTGCTCAACTGAAACCTGTGAAAAAATATTTCACTTATAGTGAATTCTGTTTTTTGATTTAATTTTCTGCCTTTTATTTAATCCATAAGTGCGTTAACTTCTTAGCTACATGAACAGCTTAATAAAATTTATTTACCATTATCATTATTATTACTAACACTATGCCACCGCACCACTGCTATTCTTAAACTAGTATATAAGAAATTACACAAGGGAGCCCAAATAATACAAGCTGTATTGGTTTCTTTTGGGCTTCCTTGCCACATTAGCTAATTAAGTTTGTAAAAAGTATATTATGCGTTTGTAATGTCTGTGGTGAATCAAATAAACTGAACTGAACTGAACTTACAATACGTGTACTCAAGTATATTTATATATGTTGATTTCTCTCTGAGCAATTGTCATATCTCAGTTTTCAAACCACTCTGAGCTGCACTGATGAGACCTCAAATACCGAAAAAGGACTGTCTGCAGATTGAGTTTATATATACATGTATATAAGGAAATTTAAAACCAACTTGATGTAGAAATGCCCATAAATATTCAGAACAAACGGACCGAATTTCATCTTCCTATTTCAAATAAAAACTTTAAAAAAGCTTACACGCATTACTATTAGCATTTATTCAAAAGTTGCAAATTCAAATGCGCAGTACCGAGTTGCTAATTATATTCTAAGTCGTATCTCTTAAAATAAAGAATATGCTAATCTTCTGTGAAAAACAGGCAAATATTACATACTAGCCAATAACGACTTTGATATACAATTAAAATAATAAAGTTTGCGTGAGCGTAACAAGGAACTGCTGAAGCACTGCTAC
>JAOBRG010398178.1:0-10199 GCA_027574985.1 Umimayanthus nakama | reverse complement strand
CCCCCCTCGTATAAACGTACAAAGAGACAGTAAGAAAAGGTGTCTTTTGCCCACCCCCCCCCCCCCAATTTCGAATAACTAACGGTGCCCGCCAATCCCAAAGTTGCTCCGCGGTTCCTGTTTGTAATCTGTACTTTTGAAAGCAATTGATGACGTTCAAAACAGCACATAAAGCTGACGGCCGAGAATTCGCTCCAAATATGTAAACCACTGATACTGGTTTTTGGCCACGGCATGAAGGCTATCCGGTTGAACTCGAACCTTCGAAACTTGTTTATCACTACATATTCCAAATTTATTTTGCAATAACTAGTTCAGTTGACTTTTTTTTCTCCCATGAGAGAGCTTCATAAAACTTATTTTTGCATGCAAACAATAACATGCGTGTGGACAGTTAAAATCATTATTAGTTATACTTTTTCACCCTTTGTTTTATCAAAACTATTGCATCAAATCTCTGACCAGATTTACACATGAATGAATTGTTGTCATTCACTGAACGTTTTAACGCTACAATACCTGACAAAACAATAGCGGCAGTTATTTACGCGCGAATGTATTATCCCGCCAACCTAACAACTCATCTATATGTTTCGATGTATTACAGTTTGCTCAATTTCACTCGCATCAGGCGATAGAAATAAAACTGAACGAATTTGGTATTAACAATTCTAGCATTTGTTGCTTCTTAAGTGCTCTAAACAGAGAACTCTTCATAGAGAGACGGTTTGTTTTGCATGACGGATTGACGCCAGTATTGTCATTCAAATGAAGCCGGTTGGAGCTGGTTTACGAACGAAGTTTCTTACAAACAGGTGTTTCGCAATTTCTGGTTATTTCCCACAGTTAAAACTGATGGCATTCTTTCCAATGAGAAAGGATGTTTTAAAAGACAGTGGCTTCCTCTTTGGTCAACAGTTTCGGAATAACAACTTCCTCAGGAAGAGCGGGCACGGCCCACCACTTACCCACGTCAAGCCACGTCTTACACTGTGTATTTAAGTCAATTTTTCAAGTTTGAAAGTCATGATTTTTTTTATTCACAACTCTAAGATGTTGTATTTGGAAAAGCTCAATACAGAAAACTTTTTATATATGGATGCGAGCGAAAAGTGAGCCAAAATTCTTAAACTCGTGAAATGGATGATCAATTTGTAAATTCTCCTGTACAAACCATGACATGAACGAGCAAGTGCACGTGCACAACGCATGCATTGAACTCACCTCAGTCAAATCAGCCAATCAGAGAGGCACAAAAAATCGATTTGATTGGCTCAAACATTAGAGTACGTCATCGTGGGAGTCGTATAAAACGCGTTATCCGGCTTCTTAGGGACCAGTTCCAGTAATGGCGGAACGTGGGAAACGGTTTTCAAGTTTTACAAACGAAGAAATGACTGAGAAGGTTCAACAAGTCGATATCGTGAGTACCAAGAAAAAGAGATAGGATGAAATTTGACGCTCGTGGCAACAGCTGTGATGACATTTTCCTTTTTTTCAAATATAATATATAAAACCTATATATTTTTTTCACAGAACGGGCAATTAAATGCAATGGAAACTGGCGTGGCACAGGGCCAGGCGGGAAGTACGAACAAGCCGGAAAGTGAAATCTCAGAGGATGACTTTGACCCATGGGCTTTGCCTGAATTTAAGGACAACGGACCTAAGTGGGAAGGTAAATAACTCTTTCTTTGATTTGAAGTTTTATTACTTAAGCATTTTTGCTAATTTTGTGTTCTTTTTTGATTCTTTTTCATGTTCAATGAAATGCGCGCCATTTTGAATGTACACGTGTTGGGAAAAAAAAGAGATGAATGCCGGTATGAAGTTCCAGCGAGTAGTAATCAACATTACCAAAGTCTGCCTACTAATTGGCCTCCTGTACATGTTCATCTGTTCTTTGGACTTCCTCAGCAATGCTTTTCGGCTGCTGGGTGGAAAAGCGGCCGGCGAAGCCTTCGCATCGAACAAAATTCTGACCAACCCTGTTGCCGGTTTGATGATTGGACTTCTGGCTACAGTTCTTGTGCAGAGCTCTTCTACAAGTACCTCGATTGTTGTAGCTATGGTCGCCGCAGAAAGTGAGTTTGCTAGCAACATTTATTTACTATCATATTTGTAGATTTTTGATGTGAAGGAAAATGTTGCTTCCAAGGAGAACATTCGCCCTATTTCATTATTGGAAATCTATAAATTAGGAGTTAGTTGTTGCCAATAGCTGATGACCGATGACTGCCAAATAAATGGAATTTGAAGTGGCGATATGGTTCTTTTGCAAAACTTTCCTGATCATTTTTTGTGTATTGGGTTTAGTTTATATTCACAGCATGTGCACTTAATGGTGTTTTAACCAGTTCACAGGAAAATTGTCCTTCAAACTTATGAAATTTAAAAACTTTTCAATATTAAGTATCTTTTGCATTGTCCTTTCTTTGTTGACAAAAAAATAAGGTTTTCAGTTTGTTGGATTTGGCCGCTTGACTAAACACTGATGAGTACACTGCTGATATAGTTAAATTACAACTATTGGGTAAACTGGCTAAAATTTTAAACTATTTTTTATAACTATTTCATGAAATGGATGTGGTGGGCAGGCTCCTGAGAATGTAGACAACTAAAACATTGCCTGGGAATTGGTGTGGGTGGGGATGTTCCTTGTCATTAACATTGGGCTTTCTCTGATTTCTAGTCATCGATGTACGACCTGCAATCCCCATGGTAATGGGGGCAAATATTGGGACATCTGTTACAAATACCCTGGTGTCACTAGCACAAGCTGTGGAACGCAACGAATTCAGACGTGCCTTTGCTGGGGCAACGGTCCATGATATCTTCAACTGGCTTTCTGTTATAATCCTCCTGCCTTTGGAAGTTGCAACACACTACCTGTACCACATCACGAGCTTCTTGGTAAAAGCCATGGACCTGAAAGAAAACAAAGCAGCAAAGAAAGAACTACTGAAAGTTATTACAAAGCCATTTACCAAGTTGGTTATCCAGCTGGACAAAAAAGTCATCGAAAAAATTGCCCTTGGTAAAAAAGAATACGAGTCAAAAAGCTTGATTAAGACTGTCTGTTCCAAGAAAACTGTTGAAGTTATCGCTAATGTGACTGTAAGTGTGAACACTACTAATGGGATGGTGAACCAGACTGTTCCCAAACTTCAGAACGAGACTATTGGCATGCCATGCAATTTCCTGTTCTACGACACTGGCCTCAGTGACACCACAGTTGGTATCATACTCCTTGTCACTGCTCTTGCAATCCTGTGTCTGTGCCTTATCTTCATTGTCAAGTTACTACATTCCATGCTGAGGGGCCAGCTTGCAAAAGTTATCAAGAGAACTGTGAATGCTGATTTTCCAAAGCCATTCAACCACCTGACTGGTTACTTTGCCATCCTAGTTGGCGCTGGAATGACCATCCTGGTCCAGTCAAGTTCCATCTTCACTTCTGCTCTAACCCCACTGATCGGAATTGGAGTTGTCAGTTTGGATCGTGCCTTTCCCCTGACCCTTGGTGCAAACATTGGAACAACAGGAACTGGTATCCTTGCTGCCATGGCAAGTGACAGCTCCAAGTTACACAGAGCCCTCCAGATCGCACTTTGCCACTTGTTCTTCAATATCTCTGGCATCCTCATCTGGTTTCCCATCCCCTACATGCGCCGTGTCCCAATCAGCTTTGCCAAGACCCTTGGAAACAAGACTGCTACATACCGTTGGTTTGCTGTTGCCTACCTCATCTTTGGCTTCTTCCTCCTCCCTGCTGCTGTGTTTGGTTTATCAATTGCTGGCTGGCAGATCCTTGTTGGTGTTGCTGGGCCAATAGTACTTCTGCTGATCTTCGTCATCATTGTGAACTTACTGCAAAGTAAAGCCCCCTCTGCATTGCCTGAAGCTTTGAGAGATTGGGAGTGGGCTCCAAAATGGACACGCTCGCTTGCGCCTCATGATAGGATCATATCAAAGGTTTATGAAGTTGGCCGAGGACACTGTGGTCACAAAAGAACTACTACTTTGAATCGCTATGCTCCTGATGCTGTGGAAACACATGTATAAAGAGTTCGTTGAGGGCTATTGCAAATGCAACCAACATTCCTATGCCTTAAAAGAATCCTCTTGTTTAATCTCCAGTTGCAGGATGAACGGCTGGAATTTGGTTGTATTTGGAATTGTCCTTAGTGGTTTATATTCTAGAGTTCCTTGTAGTGGTCAGTTTCATAGTGCAACTATAAAAACAAATCCTCCCTTTTACTTTTTTGCTCAAATCACTGATTTTGCTTGGATTGTTATGTTTTTAATAAAAAACAGTTAGCCAAGAACAACAAAACAGCCCATTTTGAAGGATTTTCTTGAGTTGCACTGAAGTTGGGCCATTGCAATAAACTTCTAGTGTGGTGTTGGCTCGAGTGAGCTTTTCGGTAAGCAAAAGTTAATATTAATTATTTGAATTGTTTGCTTCTCAGCAGGTTGGGAGGTTTATTTATTAGTTACCAAGTGCCACAAATTGCAGTTTGTAAACTTGTGAAGCTTGGTTTTTATGTTGGTAATTGCGCTTTACTTGTTATGAAATGAAATAAGAAATAAACTATTTAAAAACCAAACATCAACTGCCATCCCAGTGTGGCAGTTTGTATAAAGGTGAGTGCAACTTATATATTATTGATAACGCTGTACTAAGTATTAATTAAGTAAATGGAAATAAACATTTTTGTAAAAATGTTGTAATGCACTGCTTGCGTGTTTTTAACCTGGGCAACATATATATATGAAAAATTGATATTTAGTTTTGGCCCTGGTTAGTCTTGTCATATTTAGTTAAAAGCAACATTGGGCAGGTTTATGACCTACAGTCAAATGGCTTTATCAGTAGTTTAATATTTTAGTGTAATTCAGGAGTGTTTGCAAAGCATTGTTAAATCAGATTGATTATATTTCTTTGGAGTTAAGAATGGCCTATTATGCAACCCCCCTACACACCTAGTTGTTTTGTAGATTTTCACTTGCAGGCAATAGCCAGTCCATTCCTGGATAAATTATCATGACTCATGTTTGTTTTTGACACAATCTTCATTGTATCCTTGTCAAATATCTCAATGGCTTCATTGCCATTTCTTCCATTGTTTTCCACAGTTGTTTTGAAATCTGGAAAAAAAAACCTTTTTATCTGTTTGATATTTCATTGCCTATAAACCCAAAAGAAAGTATAAAACTTTCAAATTGCCCTGAACTTGTTAAATACCAATTTTCCCATGTCTGTAATTTGATAGTTTGTGGCAACAAGGCTCTCCTATATTTCCAATGTTTTTATACATTAGCTGATAAAAACCTGTGATGTTTCTTTGTACAGGAAATCAAGTACCTTTAAGTCCATTGAGCTAATCAAATTTTGTTCAAGTCCTCATACTTTTCCTTGCTCCCGAGGTGCAAGTACTGTGTAATTCTGAATTAAAGCCTGCCCAGATATAAGGCTAGCATTATATAAGCCAGCATACCACTAACCAAAAATGTTCAGGGCTATAGCCCACCCCCTGTATATTGACTTTGATGAAATGCAGTTCAATGAGTGATTTTTTTTTATCTACTAGTTTTAATGTTTTTTTTCCAACCAGCTTTTTCCCACCAAAAACCCCTTACTATTGTAAAAACCTTTGGCTTCAATATGGAAGTTTATGGTAATGCTACAAATAATTGTGAAGAAGTCCTTAAATCCTAAATGAATTTATGAACCTTGTACATACTTGGTGATTGGTGAATTTGTTTCTAACGAGATGTTGCTGTTGTTGTTCTTAGGTGTGTTTATTCTACGCAAACAGATCAACTGTTTTTGGTAGGACTATTTGCTTTTCTTTGATCTAAAAAAACCTTTGCTAAAATCATCTAAAGCAATACCTGGTCAGTTAGGTGCTGCTCTCAAGGATTTTCAGATCTTACTAAGGGTCTTGTTTGGTTTTTACGTATTTGAAGCCATGTAAGAATCTAAAATTTTATGTCTCTGGTCTTGAAAAGGCTCTAAAATTGCACATGTGAAAGATTTAAAGGCTAACTACAATTTGCAAAGTTTTACTGCAAAAGCAGTCACTGTTTCGTGTATTAGTTTGTGTTTTGGCACAAGCTGTTGTCTTTTTTCTATTGCTGCTAGGCAGTAAAAGTGTTTATTTGAACTAAAAGTTGCAGGGCTGTGCATGAAAACAAGCATTGCGATGGCAACATTTGAGTAAACCAAGAAATCTTAGAAAAGTCCTGTGAACAGAAGCATCCAATCCAAACAGAACTTCTTGATCCATAATAACGGATTTGGAACAGTTATGACTTGGCTGAAAAATATACACAATTTGGCTCATTCAGAGTGTGAATATCCTTACCCTTCTGCCTTTGCTCAGTACTAACTGCTTGCATAAGAGCTCTTAACATTTGAAGTTTAAAATAGAATTTCCTGGATCATCTTGTTGTTTTTTAAACTTGGTAAGAGCAGCTCCATGCAATGTAGTTTATTTTGGAAAAATGTGCAGTTTTACTGGACCAGTGTGGCTGTAAAGAGAGCATTGAGAAAAATATTTTTGCACAGGGAAGTTTTCTTGAAAGCTTCTGTATTTCCCATCGAAGTTTCTTAATTCCATTATTTTTAACATCTGGTCTTGATGCATTGGCATTTTGGTGAAACAGTTGCACTAAAACTATGCAGATTTTGAAATTGTTGTCTGTTTCTGACCAATGCTAAGTAGGTTAGTATGCACTTGGGAAGTTAAGGGTGGGTGTATACATTTTGCCACCCATTTATCCAATAAACATTCAAACTAGATCAAGTTTACAAACAAAATATCTATCGTGGCTATGGCAGATGTTGCTCAAACTTTATCTTGTTGCCTTTAAGGATATTTTGTTTGACTACCACATCTCGTGGTATCCAATCTTGTGCCCTCTACCATTTAGTTGCTTATGTTTACCTAAGGGCTTTTGTTTGAAATTGTCAGGAGCTTTTAAAAAATGTATTATGCTTTTCTCTTGGTGGGAGGGAAGCCTTGGCTCTGTTTCTTATTTCCACAAGGGTTTGTTTGAAGTTTTGATGTTCTTAATTCATTTTGGTTTTGCAGGACCACTATGGCTGGACCAAGGGTATGGATACTGCTACTACTATTAGCTTGACTGCATATTGTAATATTCAACATTTACTCATGCTGTTGGTTTGCTCTGAAAAGTGTTCTGGGGAGAGTATAGTTGGGTGGATTCAGATGACATTTGCATTTTGCATCATTTTTAAACACTTGATAACGTAAAAGGTAGAATGAGCACTTTAGCTTTAGACTGAGTGGCATGAGAACTGCACTTTGATTGACAAATTCTATTGGCCTTTTATCGGGTGCCAAGGTTTCTATATTTTCTGTTTAGTGTTTGGCCCATCATTGGTCAGTGTTTAGAAACAGTATGTACTTGGTTAAGGCAATGAATTGGAACTAAAAAGAAGTTTGCTGAAAAAAAATTAATGTTTGGGCCTGTTTTGATATTTTCCCAGGGTATTGAATACATTTAACCGTGTAAAGAAGTGGATAATTTATTTTTAAAGTGAACTGAACTTATTAATTAAAAGTGATCCAAGCCACTGTATGAATAACTTTTCTATGTGCAGGCCAGCAATGTATGTATTTTGATAGCCCAAATTTAATTTGGATGCCCCTCTGTTTGAAGCTACACTCGATTATTTGCACTGGAATCTAGTTTAAGATTTCACAGTGGAAAATTAAATGTCATCTGAATTCTTCCCACTGTATTGGTGGTTCGATTCCATCAACATTAGTAGTAAACCATTTGCATGTGTTGTTAAATTTAAGAATTTTATGTTTGGATTTTCACCAGTTGCCATGGGGAGATATGCAAATTTTCTTGTCTTCGGTTTAGAAACTGATGTTTGTGTGCTTGTAACTTGGCAACACTGAGTAATCTCGGATGAAATTAAGTTAAACAAGCAATAGTATTTTATACATGGGGGCAAGTTACTAGGTGAGAAACAATGTGTATAAAGATTTACTGTTAAAGAATTAAAATTAATATTAATAAACTTGAAAACGATGGTAATCCTGTTTGGATTAGACTACATTGTCAAAGTTGCTGTGGTCTGCAGTAACAAACTTGAAGATTTTAGACCAACAGTAAACAGGTTTAGCAAACCCTAAACAATGGAAACATAAATTTGCTTGGATGATGATGCTAGCGACAAATCTGTCTGTATTTTCCCGTGATGTTAAGCTTGTTTCACACTAGAGACGGAGCAGAGACAAGCACAAAGTTCCTTATAATTATACTCAGTAAAACGGATATGAAACAAGAAAAGGAACCCTTCTGTTCTCTTCTGTTCCGTCTCCCCTTTACAGAGTTTGCATGGAATTTTGTGCTTCCTTCTCCGCTTCTGTCTCCGTCGCTAGTGTGAACCAAGCTTAAGATCTACTACTTTTGTTATTTTCTCCAAACATCACATGTTGTGTTTTTATGGGCATTGTTGCAGCTACTATTTATATGTTTGGTGCTTTCTGATTCTATCAACTCCATCTATAAACAGATGGACTGCTATTTGGTATTTTTGACCGAAAGAAGCTGTGTTACTTTAAAAAGTTGTTTTGAGTGTTTGTACAGCCGCGAAGTTCTTTTCAGGTGTTGATGGTTTAGACAAGTCTTGACAAAAATCTTGGTACTTTCTCCTCCAATCCATTTTCATCGGACCTACCAAGCCTACCTACCAAATGACTTTACACGCCTGAAAAAAAAATGATAATTTTCCTTATTTGCAGTTATTCACATACCCAGCGCAGGCCCATAGGCAGGGGAGTGCGCACGCACCCCCCAAAGAGCCAAAAAGGTCCGCCTGATGGGACCGTTAGCGATTTAAAATGATCCAAAAATAATCAGTAAGGCTCTACTCTGAGAACGGAGTATTCCATTGGTCATTGAACAATAACATTACGCTATTGTATGTTCTTTACGGATGGTCAGTTTAAGAATAAAATTTTTGGTTATTTGTATTGTGTGTTTATCCAATGGGATCTTTCGTTCTCAGAGTAGAGGGCGACTCAAAATAATGCGGTGATGTTAGCATTGTCAATTTCAATACATTTCCAGCAGTTTGAAGACCGCAAATTTCTATTTTTTCCGGGGCAGCATGTCCAACCGTCCCAAATCAGGTGAGAATGTCTGGATTTTACTTGAGAATCCCGAATCCCGACTCGACTTCAGTGGGGATACGAGTATTCCGATTTTTGAGGTACAGCACTCGCAAGCCAAAGAGCAGAGAAATTGATTTTTTTGTTAATTATCATATAACAAACCGCTGAACTTTGATATCCAGGTGAATTCCAACTTGCAGTCATGATGAAGACGCAAGAACTAAAAAAAAAAATCCCACGATAATGCTGGACTGTTCGATCGGAGGGCTTTCCAGCATTTCCAGACCAAACAATTAATTTGCTGCTAATTCGCCAACATTTTACACCTTGCCATAACACTGCGAGACACTTATGAGGGATCTTTTTCTCCCAGCGAGCTGACTGTAAACTCGCGGAGCTCAGAAGATAAAACTACACTGTGCACTTTTTGGTCCTTAATAAGAAACTATCGTATTTTGCGAAATGAGGTGTGACAATATTGTCAATTATAAAAATAAATTACAGCTGATGACAACGCTCTTTTTCTCAAAGTTAAAAAGAAAATGACCAATTTTAGGAATATTTTTGACAGTTATCGGCTTGAGAGTTCTGGAAATGGCGTTTTAAGGCTCTCAAATTTAGAAATTTTCTGGGTTGGGGCATGCCCCAAGACCCCCCTAACAGACCATTTTAAAGAGGTTCACCTGAGTAGTTGGGTTTTTATAAATATAGTTATTAATAAAGAGGTTCGACACTCTATGCTGTGTGTCTTCGGTATTAGCATAGTGTATCATTGTGTGCCAACAACGCAGCTGTTATGTTTGGTCTAAAGATCAAGATTTCAAGACCGAGCTGCTCTACCAGCCTCCTCCAATGTCCATTTAAGGTCATTCCATCCAAATAGAACCTGCACTCAGATTTTGGTAAAACTTTGCCCATGAATAATTTATTATGTGTAAACCCCGCAAAAGAAATAAAAAAGGGGGGTCCCCGAACTAGTTTTAGAGATAGCGGGGACAGAAGTCCACCCCTCTGGGGCTATATTTTCGTTAATGAAAG
>JAOBRG010398167.1:0-10199 GCA_027574985.1 Umimayanthus nakama | reverse complement strand
CCCACCCCCGGCCCCCCCCCCCCCCCCCCACACGGTACACCCACCTTGTTGGAGGGGGTGTTAGAGGCCTGGCCAGGTCTTTTTCCCGTTCTCCTTCATTATCTTTGGCAAACCGATTGTCCGGGTCGGTTCCTTTGTACTCATCCTCGTAGAAGTAACCAACTTGCCTGAAAAATATTCACAGGAAAAACAGTATTTAAAGCATTTCACAAGTTAACCCCAGTGCACCTACACAATCTATTTACCACCCGAAACGCAGATTATTTTCTTAGGGATCATGCCGAAAATATATTGGATCTAGCGAAGCAACGCACTGAATACTTGAAGCGTAGCTTTAGCTAAAGGGGTGCTCTCCTGTGAAACGACTTTCCAAAGAATATGAGAAACCTCAAAACTCTATCAAGGTTTAAGAAAGATATACATAAAATTATATTTAAATCGGATTCCAACACGGCAATCACGAAAAACAGTAAGCAGCTAGAATTTTTTTTGTAGTACACTGAAGATTTAACCGTGGTGAAAGAAAGGACTAGTTACAGAAATGACGCAACAGGTAGTCAACTTGACCCCCCTCGCATCAGTTTATCTTTTTTTTGCAAGTGCAACAAACTCTGTTTCAAACAAAACCTGAAAAGGCCATTTGAGAGCGATGGAAATGATAAGATGTAGTGAAGTCCGTACTGTATTAAAGAACCACCAGGTACTGTACACGTGAATGGTGGAGCTGGCTCCTAGCCATGCATGCACACGAGTGGCGGATCCAAGGGAGGGGAGGGCTGAGGGGCCTGTGCCTCCCCCCTTTAGAATATTTCTTTTTTTTCCAAAGCGAATTTTCTTTTAGCAAAGAATTAGTACTAAACGAGTACGAAATTCGTCTCAAAATGCTGGAAATGGCCATTAAAGAGACTCAAAATTTCAAAAATTTCGTTGGTGCCCCTACACGCTTTCTTTCTTTTGCAAGAACCAGTAAATTTTGGACAAGCCATATCGCTCTTAATTTTATAGGAAATTTCAGCCTCAATTGCTCTTTATCTGTTCTTAATTTTCTTTTTATCTTACTGATAGGAACATGAGCAGTAAGAAATAACTCCTTAAATATTGCAAATATACCTAACTTGTGGTCATCAAGCCGAAGAAAAATCACCACGGAAACTCTCAAACATATTTCAACACTCGATACAGTCGAGTTAAAGGAAAATAGAAGAATTTCTATCAAGGGAAGTAAACTTAGCGTTTACGATTACAAACTTCAGCCTGAACTATTCTCACGTTGTTCTTAATTTTGGCCAAACTTGAGCCTCGTTGTGGTTATAACATTGATCTTATTTTTACAAAAAAATTGTGTATGACGAAGCAAACAAACGTACCATGTTTTTGATGGTGACGTGTGGTATTATATGATATGCAGGCGGCTACAGCGTAAATTGATGTTCAAATCCATAGTTTTATAGAAACTATCGAGTGTTTTTTAAATTTATCTTCTGCCTATATATCATAATTCTGTTTTAGAAGGCAATCTGAAGCTATAAAAATCTTAAATATTCTTAACTGAGTGAAAATAATACTTGTGTTTGTGTCACAAACCGGAAATGACCGGAAATGCTTTGAGCTCTGAAGAGAAAACAATTTTGGAACTATTTAAGAACAACTGTCTTTCCATGCTTCAGCGTACTGTTTTAGTATATATTGACTTACTTCAATCGGTGATTTCTCTAGATAACTTCGGCTCCTTTCGATTTATAGCCCTCCGTTACTTGTACTGCATGTTAGCTGGGAACAAGCTCTAGACACATTAAATTTGCTTGAACTTATAATCTAAAAATAAAAGCGATATCCAGCTCGGCTGAATCATAAATTACAGCTCCAAAAAAGGTGCAAGAATTATAAGTTATGAGTCATTTGATCTTTAAAATGTTTTGGGGGTCACTCATGGTCCGAAAACTTTCAAACCAGCTATTAGAGGAAAACCAGAGAATGAACCATTAGTCACTAAGAAACATCGTAAATGAATCGCGAATCGTGGCCGTAAAAATGACATGAATCAGATGAATGATTTTTGCTTCACCCCCAAGAAAAGGCACGTTTAGTTAATGTCTTGCCTGTTGCCCCCGACAAATGTATACGTCCCGTATCCGTTTTTCTTCCCCCATTTCCACTCTCCGTCGTACATATCCCCATTAGGATACAGGTAAAACCCTTTGCCATGTCTCTTTCCAAACTTGGTCTCTCCAGTGTAGCTTTGGACTTTGTAATAATCAGAGCCTTCTTCGGGTTTTCCAAGTAGACACACAAACAGACCGCCCATGTTCAGAAGAAACACTCAATTAGATTTATACTTCTATCATTGCAGTACCTTTGAAGGGGTTATTTAACTTCGAGTTTACGACAGTAAGTAACACAAGCCGTTGTGTGATGTTTATGCGCGTGACAGTATGGCAGAGCATGATGTAAAAATCATGTGCTTGATGTCATCGCCCAAAAAAACCCAGGAAATCTCATATACTTTGTACTGTGCGTTAAATGGTTTTTTGTAAGAACAATATTCTCTTGACCAAATTAATTAGAGAACTAGACAGGAGGAGAGATTTCAGACAAAAAGTTGACTGTATCGCGTGGCAGCCTAGTCGAACGGGAAAATGCAGTCGGGAGATTATTTTTGCCATTTTGCTGTTTCACGCAAACTTGGTATTAATCTCCGTATTAGTGTTAGCCATTTACATCCAGAGGTAGAGTTAGGTGTTAAGGGAGGGGGGCCCCAGGGACCCTTCCATCCCCTCCCTCCTCCACCCCCCCCCCACACACACACACACACACACACACACACCTCCCCTTTTCAGTTGCACACTGACAATGTTTTAACTCGTTACATTTTAAGGCTCCGATATTAAAATCCTTTTTAGAAAATCGCTATAATGATCATCAATACAGGGGTCCCGAAAAAAATTGTTCATACAAAGCAAGAAATTTTTTTTCCAAGGTATGGCTGAAATTTTTGTTTTCTAAGTGTGATGTTGTCCACTTGGCGCCACCAGTGTTTCGTGCCTCATGCACTGTTAACCCCGAAACGTCTTCGGTTCTCTGCAATAATTCTTATTATTATATGGCTGAATGATTTCGCGTGCTGCGATTGGTCAATTTCAGGTCCGTAAGTAGCCGTACAGACCGCTAGCTCTCGATCACCTTTTCAAAACCAAAATAATTAACAAAGCCATATAACAAACATCTTATTAGTCTCGTTTGGTCGGTCCGTACGGCAAGTTATGGATCCTCGTTTTTCCTTCCTTGTTTTCATGGCCCGCGCGCTTCGCGCTTGGACCACAAAAGGAAGGGAAAAAAACTCAGTCCATAACTTGCCGTACGGACCTCGCACTGGGCTAATAAGAGGTATACTTTAGCCAAGAGGTTCCTTGCGTTTTTCTCTTTGCCCGCGTCCGAAGTTAAAGAAATGATTCATCGCGGATTGTAGAATATCATACAGTAAACCTGTGGCAGGTTCAATATCTGGGGTCTTGACCTCAGAAGACCAGTCAAATTTCTAAAGAAGTGATGAAGAGTGGATTTTTTTGTGCTCCCTGTAATCTCCAAGACTGTATTTCGTGCGAATGAGTTTGAATTTCTTCCCAGGAAGAAGGGTAACGCTCCTATAATCAGTTTTGATTAAGGATATATTAAGGCTCGTGTGTCTATTATCGTGCGTCGTGTGTCGTCCGTTGTCCCCATCCCCTTTACCATTACCATTATCGTGTCTATTTTTACTATTACACATCTGTCAAACAGACAGACACAAAACAAGTACAGCCATTCACACCAACACAAACGAGCCACTAACTCATAGTCATACACATGCACGACACAAAGACATATCGCTAAATTTGACAGACTCGTGGCTGCTGGTCCCCCCTCTACCCTCACGAGTAGAGGTATTATCCCTTGCAGGCACACATACAGTCATTGATCAAACTCCTTCCAGTTTAGTTATCGAGAGCGTGAGCAATCAAAGAAGGAGTGTGATCAATGCCTGTGTGGCCGACAATGGGGGTATCATCGGGAGCCGCCCGACTCGTTGTGGCCAGCTTTTGATCTGTCTATTTTGGAAAAATAATTAAAATGCCAAACAGTTAATAAAATTATGTTTTTTTTAAATTTAGTTTTTGTACCAAATATACAAAATATCGCGTTTTTAAATGTTGCTGTGTTACTGTAGATAAAGTTGTTCAATGTCAGCCCTTAAATACGGCGAGATTTCAAATGTCGTTTTGACTTATTTTTAAAAATGTATTTGTACTCTATGGTATTCTGGTTACCAGCTCAAAAATAGTCTGTAGGAAGAACGCATTAGTATTTTAAAAAGGAATTGACACAAACGCGTTTTGAAGTCTTTTTGTTGTCATTTATGGAGAAATGATTCACTCACAATATTACAGGTCATTATATAGTGCTAGGAAACACGAGTCAACTTTCTTGAAGAACGCCAACAACCGAACTGTATTAAAAATGCCGCCAACTGTCTTGAAGGTTGCCGAAGTGTCTTGAAAAATGCAAGATTGCCGAAACTTCGATGAAGAATGACGATCAACCAAGTCATTACCAGCTAAAAAAATTAGTCTGTCGGAAAAATGCGTTGGTATTTCGTAAAGAAAAATCGGTACACACGAGTTTGTGAAACATCTTTATTGCCATTTGAGGAGAAATAGTTCATTTACAATATTACAATTCCTTTTAGTTTTATATAGTGCTATGAAGATCGACTGTTTTGGAGAAAGCCAACTGTCTTGAAGAGTGCAAAAATGTGAAAACTTCAAAGTAAAAAGACAGTAAAACCGAATGCCAGCTAAAAACATAGTCTGTGGGAAGAAAGCGTTAGTATTCAAGAAAAATACGCACAGGCGTTTTTGAAGCATCTTTATAAGTGTTTAAAGCAAAACGGTTTATTTACAGTATTACAAACAGTCCTTTCATTGGTTGTATAATACAAGGAAAGATTGGCATTTGTGAAGAATGCTAAACCGTCTCGAAGAATGCCGAATTGTCTTGATGAATACCAAAATGCATCTCTTGAAGAATGTCAAACTGCATCTCTTGAAGAAAAGCATGCCCAGCTGTCTTAAAGAATGCCAAAATGGATCTCTTGAAGAATGCCAAACTGCATGTCTTAAAGAAAAGAATGCCCAGCTGTCTTGAAGATTGCCAAAATGCATCTCTTGAAGAATGCCAAACTGCATGTCTCAAAGAAAAGAATGCCCAGCTGTCTTGAAGATTGCCAAAATGCATTTCTTGAAGAATGTCAAACTGCATCTCTTGAAGAAAAGAATGCCCAGCTGTCTTGAAGAATGCCAAAATGCATCTCTTGAAGAATGTTAAACTGCATGTCTTAAAGAAAAGAATGCCCAGCTGTCTTGAAGATTGCCAAAATGCATCTCTTGAAGAATGCCAAACTGCATGTCTTAAAGAAAGGAATGCCCAGCTGTCTTGAAGAATGCCAAAATACATCTCTTGAAGAATTTCAAACTGCATGTCGAAGAAAAGAAGGCCAAACTGTCTTGAAGAGTGCAAAAATGTGAAAATTTTGATGTAAGACGACAGCACAACCGATGCCAGCTCAAAAAACAGTCTGTGGAAAGAATGCGTTAGTATTTAAGAAAAATACGCTCACGCGTTTTTGAAACATCTTTATTGGTATTTGTGGCAAAATGTTTTATTTACAGTAATACAAACAGACTTTATATCGGTTGTAAAGTGCAAGGAAAGATTGGCATTTGTGAAGAATGCTAAACCGTCTCGAAGAATGCCGAACTGTCTTGATGAAGGCCATAGTATCTTGATAATGCCAAAGTGCATGTCGAAGAAAATAATACCAAACTGTCTTGAAGAGTGAAAAATGTGAAAAATTCGATGTGAAACGACAGTGCAACCGATTGCCAACTCAAAAATAGTCTGTGGGAAGAATGCGTTAGTATTTAAGAAAAATACGCTCACGCATTTTTGAAACATCTTTATTGGTATTTGTGGCAAAATGGTTTATTTACAGTAATACAAAAGGCTTTATATCGGTAGTAAAGTGCAAGGAAAGATTGGCATTTGTGAAGAATGCTAAAGCGCCTCGAAGAATGCCGAATTGTCATGATGATTGCCATGGTATCTTGAAGAATGCCAAATTGCATCTCTTGAAGAATGCCAAACTGCATGTCTTGAAGAGTGCAAAAATGTGAAAATTTTGATGTTAGACGACAGTACAACCGATACCAGCTCAAAAAACAGCCTGTGGAAAGAATGCGTTAGTATTTAAGAAAAATACGCTCACGCGTTTTTGAAACATCTTTATTGGAATTTGTGGCAAAATGGTTTATTTACAGTATTACAAACAGTCCTTATATCGCCTGTATAGTGCAAGGAATGTTGGCAAGTGTGGAGAATGCTAAAGCGTCTCGAAGAATGCCGAATTGTCTTGATGAATGCAATAGTATCTTGAAGATTGCCAAATTGCATCTCTTAAAGAATGGCAAATTGCATCTCTTGAAGAATGTCAAACCGCATGTCTTGAAGAATGTAAAACTGCTTCTCTTGAAAAATGCCAAATTGCATGTCTTGAAGAAAAGAATGCCAAATTGTCTTGAAGAATGCCAAGCTGCATCTTTAAAAAAAAAGAATGCCAAGTTGCCTTGAAGAGTGAAAGGATGTGAAAACTTCAATGCAAAACGACAGTACAACAGATGCCAGCTCAAAAAATAGTCTGTGGAAAGAATGCGTTAGTATTTAAGAAAAATACACTCGCGCGTTTTTGAAACATCTTTATTGGTATTTGTGGCAACATGGTATTTTTACAGTATTACAAATAGTCCTTACATCGGTTTTATAGAGCCAGGAAAGATTTGCATTTGTGAAGAATGCTAAACCGTCTCGAAGGATGCCGAACTGTCTTGATGAAGGCCATTGTATCTTGATAATGCCAAAGTGCATGTCGAAGAAAATAATACCAAACTGTCTTGAAGAGTGAAAAATGTGAAAAATTTGATGTGAAACGACAGTGCAACCGATTTCCAGCTAAAAACATAGTCTGTGGGAAGAAAGCGTTAGTATTTAAGAAAAACGGACACAAGCGTTTTTGAAACATTTTTATTGATATTTGTGGCAAAATAGTTTAGTTACATTACTACAAACAGTCCTTATATCGGTTGTGTATAATAGTGCAAAGTAAGGTTGGTACAAGAATGCCAAACTGTTTCGAAAATACCGAATTGTCTTGATGAATGCCAAACTATCCTGAAAATGCCAAATTGCATCTCTTGAAGAATGCCAAACTGCATCTTGGAAGAAAAGAATGCCAAACTGTCTTGAAGAGTGCATAACCAAAATGACAACACCACCGATGCCAGCTCAAAAAACAGTCTGTGGAAAGAATGCGTTAGTATTTAAGAAAAATACGCTCACGCGTTTTTGAAACATCTTTATTGGTATTTGTGGCAAAATGGTTTATTTACAACATTACAGTCCTTAATCGGTTCCATAATGCAAGGAAAGAGTGGCTTTGTGAAACCATGCCAATCTGTTTCGAAGAATGCCGAATTGTCATGATGAACGCCAAGCTACTTTGAAAATCGTCGCTGTCAAAAAACACCGACGCGACACGACAGTAAACCCGAATGTCGGGTCAAAAAGGTCTGCAGGAAGATTTCGTCAGTATTTCAGAACTAAGAAGCCCTCCTCCTCCCTCCAAAACTAAATAACCCAGGGATTAAGGATCCCAGGGACCAAAAACCCCAGGGACTAAGAAACCTACGAACTAAGGACCCCAGGGATTAAGGAACCAAGCAGAGACTAAGCACGAACTACATCTTTTTAGTACTTTGTGCAAACGACATAAAGACATAGTAACAGTGAAGAACTCCGACGAAGATTGTGCGAAGAATGCATTAAGTTAGTAACTAAGAAAAACACACACACGCGTTTTTGAAACATCTTTATTGCCATTTGGGGCGAAATGGTTTATTTACATTATTAAAAGTCCTTAGACAGTGCTAGGAAAAAGGGCCGACATGAAGAAACGCCGAACTGTCTTGAAGAATGTAAAGCTAAACACAGTTGAAATCGGTCCGAACAAAATGCCTAAAGAGCAACTGAGAAATCGAGCTGGAATTTTAAAAGCTAAACAGAAGGCTCGTTCGCGTTTTCTTCGAAACAACAATCATAAAAAGTACTAAAAAAAAGAGCTTCCGAAAACAGCTCAAAAACTAGAAAAAAGCCGAAACACACAGGTCTGTCTTTACTAAACTATCTTCTCTGTCTATGCTGACGTTCCTTCCTTACAAATATTGGTTAAGAGAAAGCTGTTCCTTTTGCAGTAAGAGAAGAAATATCCCCTGCAAGAAGAACTGCTAGGAGTCCTACTTACTGTCCACCAATCCAGAAACGAAATTAACAACTAATTAATTGATTAATCAATCGATATAATATTATCGTAAAGATGCATGTATACAAGAACCCCAAATCAAGAGATGCAACGCAAATGAAAGTTGTAAGTCTGATTTTATTAAAATTCCTAGCATTTCACGTCAAGACACGTTCAAGTTGTAAAGGTGTGGTAAAGTTGTATTTTATTGAAGCTCAATTTACAGCATTTTGTTAGAAGTTTATAGATCGTTTTCACGGTGACAATGAAAGCTCTAAGTTAAGCTCTAAAAGTTCAGCGCCGTTCCTTTAACAAGATTCAGATAAAGGAATTTTTGAAAAAGCGTGAGTCTCGGTGTCAGTTTGATATTCCACTACCATCTGACTTGAAATGTTTCCTAAATGTTGTCAAAATCCTTGTACATCGGCAAAATTTAACTTCTTGATAAAACTGAAAAGTGATAACTGAAATGTTTTAAGCGAGACTAAAATTTTAGAAAGGTCTGTTACTAGACATGAAAAGCCCTATTCTGCGTGAAAACGATCTATTTACAGCAGCGTTTGACCCGATAGCACCTGATCGCGAATCGTTGGTTTGAAGTCTCGTTGGATCTAAATCTTCTCATTGGAAACCATCGGATGGATTTTCTCATGTTGCGTCGAGTATCCTCTGCACGATAACGGAATATGGCAGATAAAATATTTTGTTTTTATAACAGATAGTGTTGTGAACACCACCAATTTTAGTTGTGAAAAAATGTCCAAATCAGTGAAAACTTGGCGGACTCGGCAGCAGCTCATTGACAATCATCGTGCAAAAGATTCGTTTTGGATGGGTGGACAATAACTCGAATAACTCTTGTCTGTCTCAACTGCTCATTCTGATAAGCAATAGAAAGAAAGAAGAGGAAGAAGAGAAGATACAGTAGACAAATATTATTTCCTATTCGATCTGCCTTCCTACAGTGAAAAAATAAATTCCACCTACCTTACCCAAAGATTGCAGGTATCATACTTTTAAGGGTAACTTTTTACGGTTTCTGACGCTTGAATAGGAAACGTAGGTTTGTCACGCTTTCAGGGAGACTTTTGTTGTCACGATTACTTTATTTGGGAACTTGTGATGTCAACATTGCATAGGGGACTTGTATTGTAAGACTTGCATATAACTTGGTTGTCACGCTCGCAAGGGAGACTTGTGCTGTCACGCTTGCAGATAGGACTTGCTTTATCACGCTTGCAAAGAGGACTTGGTCATGCTTGCGTTAGTAATTTGCGTCACACGCCATATAGTCCATTTCACCGTACCGCACACTACCAATACGGTTGTGGAAAGATAGCGGTTCCCGTCGTGTCCTGTGACACCTGAGACAAGAGAATAAACAGCAATAACAACTAAGCTAAAAGCTTTTACGAAGAAGAACCCTAAGAAGCACTTTTACACCCTCTTTCATGCAAAAGACGAATATAAAATGTCTCCCTAGCTCCCACCAACTCCCCTACACCTTCTTGTAATACTTCAACGTGTAATGTATACCGGCCAAAAAAATATATCTTAAAACATATCCAGGTTTTTCTTTTTGTTGCTTTGGAAACGTAAAGCGACTATTTCCACAACTTCAAGATAAAACTGGCAGATCATATCGTGAAAAGACTCTCCGATATGCTTTGCCATTTCTTTACATAAACTTGCATATATTCATTTCGAAAATCCAAGATGGCAGCCGCAGTGAAGTCATTTATTTTGATTTGGTGGCCATGGAAACCAATTAAACACCACGTGGTTTCGATTAATTCAAAGTACAAAAAATGTT
>JAOBRG010398156.1:0-10200 GCA_027574985.1 Umimayanthus nakama | reverse complement strand
GGGGGGCAGAACATGCGCCCCGATGCTGGTTAGGGTTTACACTACCAGACTGTTTTCAGATTGCTGACTGTAGTGGGCTGTGAATATTCAAGAGTAAATACTTGAATGAGACACAAGCAAATCACCTAGCGGTTAAATCAGTTTTGTGAACTAGTGCTTTGACGACAGTGTTAACGATTTTATTACCTCTATGCTCCCCTACGTCCAACCCATGAGCCATATAATAGGTATGGGCAGCGCCAAAAGGAAGGGTTCTCGAGCCGTTTTGTTCTGAAATTGGATACGGATTTTTACATATCACAGAACTGTCAAATATGTAGATAAATATTCTTGTTGCAATCTTAGAAAACAAGCGATCTTCGCGCCAATTTAATAAACATTGTTTTGATTAGATTTATCTCTATTGGGCTTCAAAAGTCATTCATGTGAAACAGGAATGCTAATTTTAGGGGACAAAGCTTATCTTCCGATTGCTCTTGAGAATATTCATGTGCGCCACTTGACAGTGTTACCCTATTTCACATCCAACAAGGAAACTTTTGGTCTTCTTAAGACCCACTTTCTATTAGGTGATCAGCTTGAATATTAATAAATAATACAAGTTTAGAGAAATAGAAAACGAGCCTGCGCTCGCTGTTTACTATGCACGCACTTAGCTACTTAACACAAATCACTTCGGTAACAGGAAGAATTGTTTCTGTATTGGGTTGGGAAGTATTATAGGTTTTTTTTTTCTGGGGAAGGTGTTCTTGTAATTGGAATTTTGTTTTTTTCTAGGCAATAACATTTTGAACTGGGAAACATAGTTCTGTAATGGGGAATAAATTCTTGTAATCTTGAGAAAATATATTAAGCGTTGGCATTTGTGAGTGCGCCACCGTAGAAACTCCAATGTTCAATTTCTAAAGTTTTTCAAGATCTCTCTCTCGACGAAAAATTGGGGTCGTTACAAAACAGTCAAAGTTTTTAATACTTGCTCTTTTAGGTCAAACTGACAGTACAATTTTTAAACTAGACTATTGTTGTTTTACACCTGTTTTCAAATATGTTAGAAACCTATGAAAACTCTGGGTCGGAAGAAAAACTCTCCTTTGTGCTTTGTTCCTTTGAACATAATTAGCAATTCCTAGCTAGAATAACACAGACAATAGAGGTTATTTTGGTCATTTAGAGTGCTTTACACGACCATTCCGTAACCGCATACTTGTAAACAGGTATCGTTTAATCAAAATAAACGAACAATATATCTTGTGATTTTTGATTGTTTAATGCAAATTTAACCGCTGTTATTCTTAGTTTCGCTTTGTCTTTTGTAGCCTTGACTGACTTTCAACACTATTATTTAGATCCCTACTAAAGAACTCCGCTTCTGGTAGGCATGCTATTAATACGATCTTCCGGCTTTCAAACTATTTATGTAAGACGTTTTACTATTATTCTAACTCTGTTTGCTTACATTTTCCTCCCGTTTACATACATGAAGGAACAAGAGCAGAAACATTCTTTACCTTTTTTCCGGTTGTGAATGAAAATATTTTGGTAACCTTGCCCCTCTTCTTAACATCCGGTCAATCTAATATCATACTGTGTTATAATATAGCATCAATATCTGTGCTTCGAGGTATGAAGACGATGGCAGTCACTTTGAAACTATTTTGTATCGAAATGTGCGCAACATTATTGCCAGCACAAAATTGAACTGACATACGTTACTTGAAAAACTGGTCTTGCGTGCCCTTTTCTACTTTATAATTGATTATTTAAACTTTTGAATATGCATATCTGGCCAAATTTATCTTAATAAAGCGTTTATAACACCTAGCGAAAGGGAGAGTTCTCAGGTAATAGAAGAGACCATCCTTGAAAGGACTTCACAGAGGGCACCCCACCTGTAGCGTCCTCGTGGACAGTGAAACCAAGTGTCCCAGCCACCAACGCAGCAGTGTCCTTTACTCCAGAAGGTTCAGAAATGATCAGCGGCACTGTGACAAGACCACTAGAGAAGTCACGATAGTGCATGTCATTGCTTCCCTCCATGAATTCTGTTATCCAACCACCACCCGGAACTCTTATTCCCGACAAGTGTGGAATTTTGGCAATAATTCGGCTCCACCAATCCTTGTCAGGCACTCCCTGGTAAGTCGCCACCAACTTGCAGAACACATCCTCGACCAGGGCCCACCACTCGGCTGTCAATCCAATATCATTCTCAATGGGCTCCAGGAGGGTTCTCAGCACCTTCAACTTCGACTGCAGCCTCTTCCAGTCTTCTTCTGTACCTAACATCTCCACGCCGGGGATTCCGCAGCCACACATCATCTCATAATCAAAAAACTCCTGGAGTGACGACATCAGCGTGATTTGTGAGACGATCTTTTGAACTGGCGTTGTCACGGAGAAATCAGCGGTCACCGCATCCACATATTCTGGCACTTTCACGTTCTCTGTTATCTTCCTTGACATTTGGTTGAAGAACCAGGAGTAGTCAACGTCGTAAAAGGAGTTTGAAGGAACAACAACTTGCAGTGTTTTCTTTCCCTCGTGTTCAACAAACATCTTGCGAACAGATTCTTTCTTGGCGTTCTTGTCGATGGCGATAGCGACTCGTCTTGTCACACAGAACCACCAGTCTTCTGGAGAAGTACGCAAGTTCCAGTGGTTGTTGTAAGCTGTTATAACAGAGGCAAACAGACCACAGTCACAGTCCGTGAAGGAGTAGATGCCCTCTTCTGAACCAAGAGTTGCAACTCTTTCTTTGACAACCTTCCTCGTAGTAACAGCGGCAGATCTGGATCGTTTGCGCCGTTGCAAGTATTCTTCCGATCTTTCCATTCGTTCCTCCGAGGTTTTCGCATATTCTTCAATGAAGTTCTTGGCACAAATCTGTTTGATTAGTGGTGATCCAAGCGCCATTTTCGGATCCGAAGGAACAAGGTTAGAACACAACGAGACACACTTCATTCTGTTTCGACAAACGACAAATGTTCCGCTCAAAAAAACGGTTGATCCGAAAACACCGATTGTTTTGCGAACCGAAAACTAAATGTTGCTTGACGCCTCCGCAATAGGTGGTGACGTCATACCCAGCATCATGGCATAAACAGGCGTTGCTGCTTTCGGGTACTCCCCACGTGGTATTTGATGAATTGGAAATTGTTTGACCTCTCTTGAAAAGGTGAATTCAATAAAATTATAAAAATCAGCTGGTATGCAAGGAGTCGAGGCTTTACATCAGTTCTAATTTTCATTTTTAGTCGTTCTGGTAGGTATCGAGTTGAGGTTTCTGCTCCGTTGTGTTTTCATCTCGATTTGTTTGTCGGGATCCATCACCAGCACGCGCGGCGTTGTGGGTAGCTGTGACGTCACTCGACAAGAGGCGAGATGGAGCGTAGTTTGAATTGCTGTTGGCGATGTTTGTAGTGGTGAAGTTTTGCCGCTAGAAAAGGTAACTATAAGTTTCTAAACATGGCAAACTGGATTTTAAATACTTTTAAAGCAATCAACGGGTCATCAAGTGGTTTAAACGCGGAATTTGAGCCTTTGTGAGCGTTACAGGTTTGAATAGCCTCACGCAAACATTCCTGCCAACAAAATGTGAAACAGCTGCAGGCGATCTACGAAGTCATTGTCCGAGGCCAAGCGCTCACTACCATTATACACTTTCAGATAGCCGAATTTCCAATGCAGAAACTCAAACTATATCGGCTGACTTTTTACCAACCGCAGCCGTCTGGTCATAACTCAAAGCGTGTTTCATAAAATATGCGATGGAAAGCACGTGTGAAAGCTAGACACCGTACTTTGTCCTACATTCAGGCCAGATGAACAGTTTAGGAGCTTTGCAAACCTTGAAATGTGTTAGTTGTTTGTTACAGTACAGGATTATGCGATGTTCTTAACTTAAGATGAAGAATCAGTATTCCAATGCAGTGGAGAAGCAGCCGACAAACTGTATATCGGCCTAGACGATTGCAAACAACATAGATAAATCTACGTTTTACGAGGTACTATACCTATCAAAATGTATTCATATAAATGTTTTCTCTTCCAGCTATTATGTAACTACGAATTTTACAATAACCACTATCGCTGAGCAAAAAACTGGACCACGCTACTCGAGAAGATACACAGTAGACTCGCAGAAACTCGCCACAGCACCAACCATTGAACTATCGCTGAGTACGAAGCTGAACCACGCTACTCGAGAGACGCCGTCAGACTGGTTCACGAACCTGTCAAACACGTTTTGAACGCTCTCAGAAGACGACAAGAACCTGGTAACAAGTGCGTATAGACAAACATACGGAATTTACCTTCCATGCGATTGAACTGAGTCGCTACTTCATGTATGCCAAACAGAATGTCCGCTTTAGTTTCGCTGCCTCGCTTTGCTTGGCAGCAAATAGGCACGAGTAACCTGCATATAACTACTGCTAGCTGGCTCTCCGGGTTTTAAAAAGACAAAAAGGTTTGTTTTCGAAATTTTTTTGGCGCATAAAATTGATAAAAGGGGACTGGGGAGAAGGGAGAAAAAACAGAAAACCCCCGGGGTTTTGAATATACAGCGTTCGCCCACGAACGCGGGCTTTTGATTGGCTAATTGTGACAGGCTGTCAGAAGCGTGAAAGAAATCACGGCCGAGTCTCGCACTGTGAGCATTATAATCTCAGAAACTCTTCGCGAAATGAAAGGTAGTTTGGACGAACTCAAACAAGAACAGGACGCAGCCGTGGTTTCCATACCAGATTCTCGAAAAGTTCTTGTCGTTTTGTCAACAGGCTTTGGAAAGAGTCTGATTTTTCAAGTGTTCGTTGGGCCAAGTCAAAAATCAACTTGCAAGATAGAGAAGATATTCCGAAAAAAGTGCTTGTGATTTGTCCGCTTGTTGGTCTCATTAAAGACCAAAAACAAGAGGCACAGTTGATGGGAGTCAGCAATGTCATGGGATATGGCAGGGATTGACGACTAACTAGCTGGGGATCGACCTAACTGCGAGACTTTCCGAACAGGGCTTTTCTCCTGGAGTCGATGCTGCCAAAGCGAAGTTGCTTTTGCTTTGACGCGGAGTTTTAATTTCGGCGTATTCTGTTCCTGTTCAAGAGCTGCCTTTACAAACCGATAAAGGTCAGCAAGGTTTCCCATATTTCTCACGGGTTGCACACACGACAAGAAAGCCTTTCTGATTTTAAACCAGTTGCTTTGCACAGTGCAGCGAACACAGCTCACCGACTTTCTTCTTGTCGAAGAGAAACCTTCATCCCTGGCTTTCCGTAATTTTGTCCAAAATTACACTAGCAAATACTGCAATAATTGTCTATCAACAATTATTTTGTATTGTTTGAGACTTGTTTTGTTTTTGGTGTTTTCACTTCTTTATTTTCTTTTTCGCTGCTCATTCGCTCGATCACAGCTATGTTTACAATAAGCTATAAAACTCTATCTTTGTTTTTAACATTTTTAAACGATTAATATAGGTGTGATTTTTGACAGGGTCAGGAACTGGGTTATGTCAAACGTGGTTGGGCGTGACATTAAGTGGGGTTTCCTGCCGGCTCTCCTTTCCCTCCCTTTTCCCCAAACCACTCTCCTCGATTTCACGCGCCAAAAGAATCTCGAAAACAAACCCTTTTGATTTTAACCCAACCGGAGAGCCGGCTAGCAGGCTAGGCCACTGCTATTACGGTAACCGTCCATGAGATTGGTTGAAAATCTTCACAAACATGTTATCTTCTTAGAGTAAAACAGTCAAAAGCATGTTTGCACAGCACTACAGAAGTCAATTTGTTGAAACCAATGAATCTTGATACAATGTGAACCTTTTTCTCAAAATAGAGTATGTCAGTGTGAGTGACAAATCCGGGCATAGTTCTTAAAACCGCAGAATTCGTGTGCAGTCAGGCAACCGCTGGTGTCTGTATTTTTGAAAACCGATTGTTTTCACTGGAATTTTCTATTTTGATAATATGTAACTGAATGTTCTTTTGTCCTGTGAGAATATGCAGTAGAGTTCTTATGAAGACAAACCACATAAACGGCAGTGTGCCAAATGGCCAGCGGTCAACACCAACAAGGGTGTGACAAAAGGTCAGCGATTTCAATTGTAAGAATAAGTTGTACGTCATCTGATGAAAACTAAAAATTTCAAAATGTCTTTTATGTAATTGACCATTGAATGAATGAATACTGCTTACTTGTCTAGCCATAATAATGGCCAACTCTAAAGCTTTTGCTCCTTTGACCACTATACACTTCTCTCCCTAAAGTTTATCAGTCGAACTTCAGCCTACCCTCTTTTAAGTCTTGATATAAGTGCGAAACAAACAACTGTAAACGTATAGGTACGAAATAATAAACTTGAACTTGAACGCGTCACTACTAAAGACAGCCAATAGTTGATAGGTTTATTAATACCACACTTAGGGTGCATTCGATTGACCCTATTCCGTCTATTCCGGAATAGGAATAAATTTTCAAAGTTCTACCCTGATTCACTTAACAGTCAAAAACCTTGTTAAAAGTAATAACTGGGGCGATAGAGATAACTCAAATGTGCTTTTCTTCTATTTTTGCAGGAAGTATGGCCAATAGGATTGAACAAAGTTTTTATTCTGTGTATTCCCATTCCGGAATAGAGTCAATCGAACGCGCCCTTAATAGACCAGTTTTGTATTCCCGGTTGCCGCTGATTACAATGACTCTAGACTCGTTTTTACAGCACGAGCCTCGTCTTGATGTTAAATATTCACAAATACCGGCGAGATCTGAATCTCCAACAATACACAAAGTTGTGATATTACTCGTATTCACTCTGGAACTTTTGAATATTTAACGTAAAGACGAGGCTCGTGCAATAAAAGCGAGTCTATAGTCATTGTAATCAGCGGCAACTGGGAATACGAAACTGGTCTATTTAGCTTGTCATAGCATGCGTGTCACCTGCTTGCGCGTTGCCGCTAGACTTCATAACAAGTTCAATAAGAAAACTTCTTAGTGCACTTATGATCAGTAGCTGACGAGGCAAATTCAATAAACAAGTGCAACACATTGTGGACATTCTGGAAAAGTTTAAACATTTTGATGTTATAAGTGCAACACAGTTTTGTAGTTGTCAGACTCAATCTGTATGGCAAACATAGGCCTCACCAGAATATGTTAGAATAACAACATCTACAGCTGAGAATAATGTCTAGGATGTCTTTCGAACGCATGATTACAACCATATATTTGTAAGTCAATTTTACACCTTCTTAACTCAACGAGATTGCGCCAAGAGCACATCGAGGTTTAATTCTACGCACGTCAGATGAACAGCTTAAGGTTACCGTTCACCTTAAGCGGTGTTTTCAGTTTTCCCTACGTAACTCCGTTAATATGCATCGGATACCCACAAACCTATATACAATGGAAAGCTTATAAAATCATCTAAATGATGGTGGCAAAATGCTTAAAAAATTTTGATTTATAAACGAATGCGAGCATCATAGTTCAAACTGTTTATCAGTTTCACTTCTAGATATCAGTGCGGCTGTCAGTTTTAATTTCAACTATTTCTAGTTTGGTTATGAGATTCAGCACAAATTTTACTCTTATTTCGTCCTGGTGATTTTTAATTGAATGCGTCGTTAATTTTTTATAGGTATTTGAAGAAAATGCCTTATTTGCAGCGTACAAAACCTCACTGTTTGAGTCATGAAAAATTATTGGAGCAGAATTTCAAAATTCACCAAGACGGTTTTCATCTTTAGCTATTATTTCATAAGCTTGCCAAATTTGACGGCATGAGGTTAATAATTGAGGGTACATTGAATTTCTGCATTGTCGAAGTTTTAGCTAAAACATGTTTCGAGAAATTCACTGCTAGAGTACGCCGCACGTCATACAATTTCATTTTCAATATCTCGCAAACTACTAGACGTATTGAAAAGCTTTTGTTACTAAAAATTCATTAATTTAAATTTATATTGTGCAAAAATCTCAATTTCGATGTTTAATCCGTTCCAACATGAACGGTAACCTTAACCCATTACGGATCGTTTTGTTCCGCATTGGAAGATCACTGTGAACTGACCGAGGCTGGCAATACAGCATACAAGTCGTTTATTTCCGAATACAAGTTAAATTACTTAACTTACTTTATAATACATGGCCATACATTTAGTTGTTACTATATTGCTACGCAACAGTAGCCACAAAAACTAATGAACTTCAGTCAATTTGTTGTCAACGCACAACAATGACTGCAAAACCATTATCGGCTTTCATACCAACAAAAAAAAACATTGAGTTTTTTCAAAACTAAGTCAAACAGTGTTGCCCAAAACGTGTCTTAGCAACAAAAAACTGTATATTCAAGTTTTTAAACCGCCAATCCAGACATCAAACATATTTTGGCCGTAAACCCTGGCTGATAAGGCGTTCTAATGAAAAAAAAATGCAAAGTAATTTTTTATTGGTCTAACAGAAGGTGCAAGTTTTGCTATCCGGAAACACTATTTTGTAGAAAGGGGCGTTGGTTGCTAAATTTTTTAGGCAATATATCGTATTAAAAAGCTTTAACTAAATGGCATCCGAAAATGAGTTTCGTATGGATATGACAGTTATTTCCGTGCACTGTTATGTCTTTTTTTAACTCCTTCGGGCAATAAAGATGTCTTTTTAAAGAATGTTATAGGCATCATAGATAATAGAACAAACCGGTTTTGGAACTCGACAGTTTCTTTGACTTTGTTGTATGAATTGGTTTGATCAACAAAAGTTGATATGGTATGATTTTCGCCTGTGGGATATAGTGTTTAGCTGATGTTTCGAGCGTTAGCTAAACACTATATCCAACAGGCGAAAAACATACCATATCAACTTTTGTTGACCAAACGCATTTATTCAGCGTACTCGCCAACGCAGAAAAAACGTTGTTATAAAACTAGTCTCCCAGTCTTTGTTGTATGTTTTTGTTCTCCTTTTCTTTTGTTCGTTAGCCTTGACCCTATGTGATTACAAAAAGTATCGAAATGTAAATATTTAACTAACCAGTAAAAACATTTTGGCTAACGCATTGCTGTGGCTGTGAGCAGGGAGATGTTTTGTTCAACACAGAGCAAAGCAGCACTGTAACCCGGCATTTTAAATTTCTTGAGTTTCACAACAGGTTAGTTTTATCAACTATGTTGTAAGAATACATTTGGTTTCATTTTTTACAAAGAAAAAACGGGTTAGGTTCTATATTGGAGGTCTTTAAGATAATTTAAACACTCCATCCAAAGACGTCTACCCTGAGAACTGGAAAGCTGAAAAATGCAGTGGGAATGAACCGGATGTAGCGAGCCCTTTCGGCCTTGGGGAGCGTATTCTTCACCACCGTACTGCGGTCAAAGTTTCCATTGAACTCCTGATGAATAAATAAATACCATATTTAAAGCTCGTTAAATGATGTTTTTTTTCCATTATAAAGAGTTATCTTGGCACGAGTGTAAGCATACACTTCAAATTAAAAGCACACAGGCACATCCGATTACAAGCACACAAGCACATACTCCTAATTATAAGCAAACATTTATAAGCACACACCCATGGTGATAGGCACACCCTACCTCTTACAAACCGTCAGCCCAAAGTTATTTAATGCAGGCATTTTTGGTATTGATTGTAGATTTAAAAAAACCGAAACAACAAACTATTTCAGTTTCTCGGTCAGTTGAATTTGAAGTCAGGAGGTTGCTTTTATATACTGAAACTCAGGACACTTTTTTACTTTTTAATAAATTTTAATACACTAAACTAGCAGAAATTGCACAGCCGCCCTAATTCTTAGGCAATTACGTATCACTTAGTTGTTATTCATGGACAAATAACAATGATAATAAAAACAACAACAACAATAATAATAATAATAACAATAACAATAGCAATAAAAATAATAATAATAATAATATAAAAATAATAACAATAATAATGATAATGATAATGATGATGATCATAATAAAAATAACAATAATAATAATAATAATAATAATAATAATAATAATAATAAATAAATAATAATAACAATAATAATAATAATAATAATAATAATAATAATGATAATAATAATAATAATAATAATAATGTCAAATTGACCCCCCCTCGATTTTTTGGCTTTAAATTTTTATTTTTTGACCGATTTCCAAAAGCTTTGGCACAACTGTTCTTCGTTAGTGAACACAT
>JAOBRG010398145.1:0-10202 GCA_027574985.1 Umimayanthus nakama | reverse complement strand
CGTCGTTCTTACAAGTAAACTGTCTCAAATTTGTATACTGTCTATAACAAGCGCGTCGTTCTCTTACAACTAAACTGGCATAAATTTGTACACTGTTTTTAATAAGCGCGTCGTTATTACAAGTAAAACTGTCTCAAATTTGTAAACTCTAGGGATTCTGGATTCTCTTGTAAAATCGGGATATTCTCACGTAATACGGGAAGGTTGGACACTCTGCTTGGGGTTTTTGGGTTTGGGGGCATTCTCCCTCGGAAAAAAAAATAGCAACTTGAGGTCTTCAAACTGTTGGAAATGCGTCGAATTTGTCAATCCTACCATTATCGCGTTATATTCGGATCGTTTTAAATCTTTTATAGTCCCATCAGGCGGACCTTTTCAGCTCATGGGCGCGCACCCCCCTGCCAACGGGCCTGACTTAATAACAAGTGTATCGTTCACATAAAAGTGAACTGTCTCAAACAAGTACAGTGTCTTTAATAAGTGCATCGTTCTTTTACAAATAAACTGCCTGCAATAATAAGTACACTGTCTACAGTAAGCTTATTATCTTCTTAGAAGTAATCTGTCTGGATTACGTTCACTGTAAATATTAAGCAAAACACTGTCTTATTAAAAGCCGAATGTTTCAACTGCACACACTGTCAATAATAAGCCCATCGTTGTGCTACGAGTGAACTGTGTCAAGTGCTTACATTCTGTATAATATTAAAGCGCATCATTCCTTTACAAGTTAACTGTCTCAAATCCGTACACTGTAAAGTAAAGTAGTGCATTTATACAGCGTCTTTTCCATGTGGCATACTCAAATTAAGGCGCTTTGCAATGATCAGTTTACCCCCAACACGCACTGAAAGGCGCCTCTGGCGCATCGTTCTCTTACAAGTTAACTCACCTAAAAGTACACTGTCTATAATTAGCGCATCGTTCTCTTACAAACAAGTGTCTCCAATTAGTACACTGCCAAAAATAAGCCAATCAAACTCTTACAAGTAAACTGTCTCAAATGCGGACACTGTCTATAATAAGCGCATCGTTCTCCTATGATTGAACTATCTCCATTAAGTACACTGTCCATAAAAAGCGCATCATTGTCTTACGGTTAAACTGTGTCCAACACGTAGACTGTCGTTAAGAAGCGCATTTCCAATTAGTAAACTATCCACAATAATCGCATCATTCTCTTACAAGTAAACTGGCTCTAATGCGGACACTTTCTACATGTATAACAACCGCACCGTTCTCTTACGAGTGAACTGTCTCCAATAAGTACACTATCTACAAAAGGCGCATCGTTCTCTTACAAGCGCATCGATTCCTTTAGAAGTTAACTGTCTTCAGTAAGGACAACGTCTGTAATAAGCGCTTCGTTCTCACACGAATGAACTGTTTCCGAAATACGTTCATTGTCTAAAATAAGAGCATCCTTCCTTTACAATTAAACTGTCTTAAATTAGTACGCTGTTTATATTATGCGCATCGTTGATACATTCATATGAAGAAACATTCAGTACAATAATTTAAAGTCGATCACGTGGGAAAAGGTTCCGTTTGCTCCCGAGCCAAGGGCTCTTTTTGAAAAAATTCAATGCAAAAAGTTATTTTTCCTTAAGCAATTATTTATATTTTATAACAATTGTTATTATTAATATATTTATTCATTAACCTAGAAACATTGCAAGCTTTATCTTAAGCGGATCGAGGCTACGCAAAATGCGCAACGAAGAACTGTGAACTAAATTGAATCAAATGAAATGGAATTACTCAAATCCCGTTCAACCTACGAGTGCAGAGCAAGGCATCTGAATACATGTCGCATGTGAGAGTTGATGGTCTTCGAGAGACTTAGATAAACAAAACGAATATCAAAGAAAAATTTAGAACACTTTTAAGACGACTCAACGCTGATACCTGAAAATAATTAAGAACGTTCTTCATTAGTTTAAAAAAGACTAAGTGCACTTCAAAATTTCCATATGTATCTCCTTCAATAACTTCCGCTCGAGAAAGTGACTGGACAATCAAGACCTGTTTGCCACCGTATTTTGCTGCTAAACCATTTGGAAAGCAATATCATAAGCCACATGTAACAAACTTAACACGCCCAATGCTAGATTCGTACAAGGTCTCAGCTTGCAGCCTTAATGTCAAGTTTCTTTTCAGCATTAGTCTCTCTAGTTGTCTCAAACTACATCTATACTAAGTATGTGCTTTTGAAAAAAGAACATTTCTTTATTGGGCTGAGGCTGAACTACCACATTTTCTTTCAGAACCTAAACCTCAAATTTTCTTAAAGCCTTTCTCCATTTTGGGATTGTGTAACTTATATACACTCTTTCTTTTAACAAGAACGTCCAATTGTTAAACTGAGGCTGAATATGAATGTTCTTAAATATTTTGAGGAATTCAACCTAAAGTGACCTTTATTTGGATGTGCAGTTGTTGCTTTCCAACCAGAAGCACGATTACTAATTTCAGACACGACACGTGCTCTTATTTTTGTAGTCACTTCGAAGTTCTGTCTGTCAGTAACTTTGAGCGGCGGTTCTACACACGACTTTCACAGCCCCATCTACCGGTATCAAAACAGTCCAAACGTGAAATCGCAATGAAATTTTAAAGACTTTGCAGTGACATAAGGGAAGCGTCACATATCGACTTCTACCACGAGAAACGTCACTGTGACGTTTCTCTGAACCCCCACCCCACCCCCCATGAGAAACGTCACGCTAAACTATCGATATATGCCCCCCTCCATTAGAGTACGAGACGCAAAGCAATACTAAAGATGGTTTAAAATGGCTTTATCGATGTCCTTACTTCCGAAGAATACAACTGATAGTATGTAAAATCTGATCAGAGTGAATGGTTCACCATACATATTGAAACGTATAAATTTTCATTCGCAAACTATTCAATTATCACCAGTAATGTGAGTTCATGACTATGTACGTTCATTCCTACCTGTATAGCTTTAGAGTCAATTTATACGGATTGCACGCTGTTCCATGTGCTAATAAAATATCTATCACTAAGTTTGCAAAAACAGATAAATACATCTTCATATACAGAGATACTGCCCTATGCAGAAAGCCTAAAACAGTAGCAATAAAACAACTATATCAAAATTATTGTCAACATAAGTTTATTATCAGACCTATGCCAGTCGCTAACGTTTTAATAGATAAACTGTACTGCTTTGTACTGCACGTCAGCGATTTGCTGATCATCAAAAAAGAAGGTTTAAAATTTAGAATGGGGACTTGCGCGATATTTACTGTTTCGTTCTTTTCTGTGTATGATTTAGAACTTATTATCGATATGCGTTTAGAAACGTCACAAGGCAAACCCCCTCACCCCCTCGTAAACCCAAAACGTCTCAATGACGTTTCTCGTAGTGGAAATCGATATGTGACGCTTCCCTAAGTGTAATCACCAGTTTACCAAAAATACGATTTGCTCTGTTGTTTGCGAAATTTTTGTAACTCTCAGTAGCAGTTGCTAGCTCTCATTTTTATCAAACTTTTATTTACAAGTGAGAAAAAAAAATTATTTTGTTATGCTCAGCCTGAGTTGTGTGTTTATAATTATAACAAGTTGTTTAATTTGGCATGTTTTCAACCTCGTGCCGGGTTTTTGATGGAAGATTTAGAAGCTATTTTAGTATATTGAAACAAAGACTTTAATATGAGTGGCCTTCTCGTTCTAAGATTTCTGTCAGTAGCCTCCCACGACTGTGTGTGGGCCGGTTCATCACGTTGTTTTTTAAAAAGTTTAAAAGTTGTATGGCCCTTGTTTCGTGACGGCTGCGTTTACGTCATCATCTAAACTCATATATTTTTAAAATCATGATCCTTTAGAAGAAGCTAGCTTGTTCACTTCTATAATATAATACAGACCCAAATCTGAGAGCCAGGTCCAAGCAAAGTCTGGCTTTTGAATTAGCCATTCGACACTGAGCTTTTGTCGTATAGTTTGATAAGAAATGCAAGGAATAAAATTATGTGCGATTGACGGCATTTGCGCAATTTTTTCGTGTTTTAAAAACACGGAAATCCGCCCTTGGCAATCACTATATTACTAATTACAATGACATTGATGTCCACTCATTCCTGTTTTCGATTTCTTGATTTATGCATATGGCTCAATATAGCGTGTTTTTAAAATTAGTTTGACTGTCAGCGCTTGACCCCTTTTCATAAGTGATCTAGCCTTAGAAAGTTGGCAGAAAATAACATATTGTATTGTAAAAAGTATTCTTAAATGACATGTTTTCTGCACGGGTCACTGGGTAATCATATGACGTAGTTTGTTTGCGCAACATTGGCTATTTGTTCCCGGTTCGACTGTTTTTTTGTGAGTTTATCACGTTCCAACCGACAAGTGCCAAAGAGTGAGTGAAAGAGTGACAGCTCAACACTGAAATTGTGGACTTAATCCTCGAATATGGCCGATGTGCGATTGAGATGGCACGATACATTCATATTTTTGTTTTCTGCACTGCTTCTATTGGCGGATATGATCACTGATGTTTTGACAGCAGTTGTGTACAAGACGCGAGGCAACGATCTATGGTTCATAGTTTGTATTACACTGGTCGCTTTTCCCTCATTCATCACATGTTGCTGGTCATGGGTTGCATCAAATTTTCGCCAGACATACGCCGAAAATGTGAACGCAGTTCTGGTTTACTTAGACTGTTGCTTTTATTCTTGTTGTCTCGGGCCTGTTACTAGCAACCTAAAGTTATTTGCATTCTGTGTGCAAAAGTTTAAGGAGCTTTGGACAACAGCACAGGGAATTATTGTTCCCGAAGATGATGAAGAAACTTCATTCCTCGGGGTTCTTCTGTTCAGTCTTTACAACGACGCTCTTAACCTGAGAGTGATTCAAGGTTTTCTCGAGACCGTCCCTCAGTTAATTTTACAAACGTACGTGATCATCTCGCAAACAACGACCTCACAAATCCATGCTATTCAAGTTATTTCAATAACGGTTTCATTTATTTACATTGTGAGTTTGGTGACAAGCTACGAGGTCTCAAAGGAATACAGAGATCTAGAACTGAAATGGCGACACAAAATTGCGATGCTTATTTTCAACTTTGGCATTCAAGCGTCGCGCTTTTTGGCATTAACTGTGTTTGTAGTCTCTTTCCACTGGTGGCTTCTGGCAATTCTTGGCGTTCACTGGTTGACTGTTACTTCTATGGCCTGTTTAGTGTGGGGACGTGCGAGTCGACAAACAAGATCTTCTCATCTAGATGTATTCATTGTACTCTATGTTCCTTTGTTTACATTTATGCGAAGCTTGAATAAGTTCAACATTATTCGGTGTTCAGATAACCCCATGCCTTTATCGATGGAAATCTTTATTTCCGCCACCTGGCATTCAGTTTTGGCACTAGAAAACTTGTTAATGGTGCTGCTGGTATACCTTCTAAGCGCCGAGAAAGCCGTATGGTACGCCCTTCCAGTCTTGGTGGTTGTCATTTTCGGTACTATCTGTGGAGTTCTGAATCTCGCATTTGATATTTATCTGTACAAATGGAGGCAAAAGGAACACGAACTTCCTCCTGTGGGCCGAGGGCGAGTTGGCACATGTGAAACGTGGATTGACAGACCAGAAAACTTGGCGTTGGAAAATCAGACGCATTCAACACAGCTACCACAAAAAGTTTAGTTGTAAAATTAACTGAGAACGTTTCATTCATACGTCTCTCGAAACTATAAAATAGTTCGGAACATTAACAGAATACGAGCCTGTGAGGAAATGGCCATGAAATAGAATTGGAAACCACATACATCCGACACAGTCACCACAAAAAGTTTAGTTATAAGTTTAATTGAGAACGTTTCATTCATTCGTCTCTTGAAACTTCAAAAACAACCCAGAACAGTTAGAAGAAAACGAGCCGACGAGGAAACTGGCCATAAAATATAGAGTTGGAAACCACACACATCCGACACAGCCACCACAAAAAGTTTAGTTCTAAAATTAACTGAGAACGTTATATTCATACGTCTCTTGAAACTTCAAAAACAACCCAGAACAGTTGGAAGAAAACGAGCCGGCGAGGAAACTGGCCATAAAATATAGAGTTGGAAACCACACACATCCGACACAGCCACCACAAAAAGTTTAGTTCTAAAATTAACTGAGAACGTTATATTCATACGTCTCCTGAAACTTCAAAAACAACCCAGAACAGTTGGAAGAAAACGAGCCGACGAGGAAACTGGTCATAAAATATAGAGTTGGAAACCACACACATCCGACACAGCCACCACAAAAAGTTTAGTTCCAAAGTTAACTGAGAACGTTATATTCAGACGTCTCTGGAAACTTAAAAAAAAACTTAAAACAGAGCAAATACAAGAACATGCAAAGACGGTGAGAACACTAGCAGTGAAGAAAACACAAGCTTGAAATTCAAACAAACACTTAAGAACTAATATATCCTTTCCTCTACATCTGTAGGAGGAGGCGAACGGCTTAAGTTTTTCATTCTTGTGTTTTTTTTTCAAGCGTGGCTGTCCTCGCTGGCTTTAGGTGTATTTCTGCTTTAAATTGAATTTCACCAGTGAAAACCGACGCTCACTGTTGAGTTAAGGGCAATGAAAACTGTATGTAAAACAACTACATTGCTGCGGTGTACATAATAACGACAAAAAACAGGAATAGAAACACAAGAAAAAACAGTATTACAGTTATTTAAGAAATGCTTTTAGTAATACCGATAAATGTTCACAACAACAATAATAAGATATTGATTTTTGAAATTTTAAGAGAAAATAAATAATATATGCACTGATGGAGCCGCCAGCTTTTCATTAAAACTAACAAACAAAAACCGGAAGTTGAGAAAGGGCTTGTTTTTCTGTGGCCATGGCGTTTGACATGGCTCGAGACCAATCGTTGACATTTGAGAAACCACGCAAAGTTTTTGTGAAACCACTGCAGGAAATACGCCCAAAAGTACAACACATTTTTGGCAATTTTCAAGTTCTCAAATGTTAAGCCAAGACGAAATTTCCTTTATGTAATATCCTGGTCGGCAAGTCATATTATCAAAATCACTCGATGTTTGCTAAATATTTTAAAAAGTCATTCACTTAGAATCACGAAGTCCGTAGACAGGGTACAAACTATAATCTTATTAGAAAGCAACGCCAACAATTTCGTTTTCAGTTTTCTCGCAGCTTATCAAATGCAGGAAACAGTGAAGAATGTATTTGTCAGCAGTATAATACAATAAAAAAACAAAAATTATTGCACTGATACCTTGTGATAAAGCGTAGGTTTAATTAAAATTCGGCTAACTATTTCACAGCTCGAATCAATATTTGTTTTGATTTGAAATTACCGAACAAAAATTCAATATGTGACAAGGCCACACAAGTAAACCTGCATCGATCGAATGCCATTTCAGAGCAAAACAAGACCCTTGAAATGCTGTTTATTTCAGGACCTAGCCAAAATGTTAAAGAATTGTGCAAAAATAAAATGACCGCTTGATTCGGCGAAAGCAAAAAGATGATTAATTATTCAAAGAAGCAGACCTGATCCAGATGTTGTTTTGTCGTTATTGTTGGAAGCAATTTCCTTCTCGGCATTTTAAAATACAGTAGATAAGAACATTGGTTTATGAAAACATTTGGTAATTGCACACACTAGCTCTATTCATATTTAAGTGTACAAAAGCTCCAGGGTCTCTCGAAAACAATAAGCCGGTTCCCTATTCTATTAAAGTTAAAAAATAAAAGACGCAGAGGTAAATTAAGTATTTATGAACTGAAAAAGCAAAGATATAAAAGTTGGGCAGTTTGTACTGAACATGACTCCTTTTTTTCTTCAAGCTGTTTACTTAGGTCGGTTCCGCAGCTTTTGTATTGATTCAGTTCAAGTATTCAATGCGATTAACGACCTCTCCAACGCGGTTCAACAAAACAACCGCACTAACAATCTCGAAAAATGTAAAGCCTTCAAAAATAGAAACGGAAACCCACAAAAGCTGATGTTTACGAACGTTTCCAGGATTTGTATGAAGGATTTTGTCTAGCCTATAAATTTCCCCTTAAAAGTTTCTCATGTTTCCTGCATTAACCCTTATTGAAAACGTGTAGGCGCTTAGCTCTTGACGGCAACAGATCTGCCGTTTTGTCCTCCTTTTCTTAAGTAATTAAATTTGTAGTTGTGCACTTGATCCGCGACTTGCCAAAGCCAAATCAAAATGTAGAATCGCGCGCAAAGATTGCGCTCGCTGTCGCGAGCTTCCCGCGAGCTTTTACAGGTCTACTGGTGCGACTTACGAGTCGACTCGTAGAATTGCAGCAAGTCGTTTCGTTTAATTTTTCTGTCAACACAAGGAATCAATATCAAAAAAGGAACGTCTAGTCGACTTGTAGCACGCGAACCTACAAGAGGCAGTGACGAGAAGAGACTGTTTTTCTTTCTGTCTTATTATTTCAAACCAATTTTTATTCATGACAGTACTATTAAAACTTGTCGGCGGGCAATCGTTTCTTTTTGGCAAAACACCTCAATGAGCCTTTTTCACGGCCTTTCCGAAAAATAAAGCGAAGTAGTTAATCAGTACTAGTTTTAACTTAGTTATGGCAGGGACAGTTGTAACTGATATGCTATATACAAGTTACACAAAAGCTGCTTTCTCTGAATGCCGTGCATGTTTTTTTATATAGTAAAAAGAGGTTTTCTAAAAAAAACCAACTGGTGGTCCCTAAATGTTTAATTTGATTTTATGAAAAGATAAAAAGAAAAAAAAAGTTATTCCAATGGCTTTACCAGTGTGTCGTGCGGAGACGCCCACGTGATCGTTAGTTAACCTCGTGTAACGCATGCGATGTGATAACCCTTGCTCATCCCTCGGCTATTTTTTCAAAAAGAGTTTCAGAGTTAATCATTATACCAAACTTGCGCTGTCACGTCAGGCTAACGATACACTACTTCGCTTTGTTTAGCATTGAATGTAAATTATTGAGAGACGCTTTTGAGTAGTAGATCACACAAAATCATGTGTACGGGCAAAACGTATTTGGCTTTCAGCTCCGAATGACGCCATTGGCACACGAGCAGTCTCTTTCTGTTCCTCACAACCAGTCGAGCGATCGAGAAAACATGAGAACCGAGCGGCGAAGCACGGCAGTTTCTGACTGTAAGTTGTGTCATACACTAAACACATTGTTGTTTTATGCTTGCGTGGGTGCGGGGCGCCTCAGTTTAACGCAAGTTTAGGACGCCTCAAATTTTAGGTTTTGTAACCGAGCAAAGTTCAGGAAATTTGGAGCACGAAAAACACAAATAATAACAAAAAAACAGAGGCGGAACCTTGACTTCGGGCGCTTTTCGGCCCCGAGTAATGAAATGTGTAACATAATACTAAGTTGTGCAACAAGGTTCTCTGTGTGTTTTGCATGTCGGTATTTAAAAATTTTTTGCAAATTTGACTACCTATGCTTGCAAGGCGGAAGTTTGTTACAGCACTCACAGCTGTTGTATCTCGCATAGGTAGTACCGGCGCATGCGCACTGTGTTTCAGTTCTCAGAAAAACAGGAAGTACTTAAGACTTTGTCAGGCTGTAAACAACGGCAACAGCTGTTTAAATATTACAGCTAAAGGGAAGAGTATTGCCTGCTAGCCGGCTCTACTACTGCTTTTATCAAAAACTTTTGTTATTGCGCGCCAGCTCCCTCTCTTTGATTATCGCGCGCCAAAACAAAAGTTTTGGATAAAACCAACAAGAGAGCGGGCTAGCTGGGTAGGAGTAGCTATGGGACCGGCGCTTTTTGGAAGGGAAAGTCCTTAACTGGAACAGAATAAACGTACAAGACTTAGGCTTTATCTTCAAGGTGTTTTACGAAATATGTTCAATCCCTGAGTGACAAAAATATACTGGAACATCTCACGTCGTCGCTCCCCAATTCAATTTTGAAGTTGTCGCGAACAAACCAAACGTTAACAGCACCTCAACGTTGAATTGAGGAGAGGGTTGTTCCAACCAATTTTGTCCGTGATTTCGGGTATTTATTTAGCAAATCAGTACATCTTGACCGCGGGTTGGGTACGAGTTGGCTAAACAAACGTATAGAATCGAATCGTTTTTAAAATTAAACTTCATTAAATTGCAACCGCTCAAATACCTCGAAATTTAGCTTCCCACTCTATGAACGTTTTAGCAACACTT
>JAOBRG010398134.1:0-10203 GCA_027574985.1 Umimayanthus nakama | reverse complement strand
GTTTTATCTTTCACTGTAAATTTGAATTATATAATATATTGAAGGAATTCTGAGTAATATAACTTTATGGTAACAACCTAATCAAGAACTATTTGAGTTGTAAACTTGAGTGTATTAAAATTGTGTTGAAGAATTTAGAAAAAACAATTTGCTGGTAATGATCCAAACCATGCAATCACTCTCTTTAAATTTGAGTGCTGTGTTAACCACTTTTGAAGGATTCCAAAGAATAACTTGATGGAAACCCTCCAGCCATGCAATCATTTGCTGTTAATTTCATTTTTTTATTGAAGGATTTAGAAAAATTAACCCGGCAGTAACCACCCGATCATGCAATCATGAACTGTAAACTTGAGTGTTATATACCTAGACGGAGATAACCATCCACTCATGCAATCATTCACTTTAAGTTTAAGTGTGACTTCTTGAAGGGTTTTTAAGAAATAACTCAATGGTAACCAACCTACCAATGATGCAAACATTCACTGTAAGTTTGAATGAGACATATTGATAGATTTACAGAAATAACTTTGCACTAATCATCTAATCCCACAACTATTCACTGTGTGTTTGAGAGAGGTATGTTGAAGGATTTAGAGAAATAACATGGTGATAACTATTCAATCAAGTAATGATTAACTGTAAATTTGTATGTGATATATTGACGGATTTCAAAAAAGCTCTTGATGATTTAACTTTCTAATCATTCAATCATTCACTGTAAATTTGAATATGAAACCATATGAAAGATCCAGAGATACAAGTTGGTGGTAGCCATCCAAACAATGTTATCTTTCACTGTAAATTTAAATGTGATATCTGGGAAACGATTTTATGGTTACTATCCAATCATGCAATGATTCACTGTGAATTTGAGTGTGATATATTGAAGGAATTCTGGAAAATGACATTGTGGTAAACATCCAATAGACTGTGAATTTGTGTGTGATGTAGTTGAAAGATTTTGAGGGTTATCTTGCTTGTATGTACAGGATGAAGAGACTTTTTAATTTTTGCTGCTAAATGAAGCAACAAAACTTCTCTTCAGGAAAAGACATTTAACGGCAGTTTCTAGTTTTATCGATTGATTACCTAACAAGTACAGATAAGAAATTTCTTTTGATCCTTGATCATATTTGGTCATTGTAATTGGCATTGGAGAATCCAAACCATGCAATCATTTGCTATACCTTGAGTGTAACACATGTATATTGAAAGATTTCAGAAAAATAACTCTGTGATAGCCATCCAATGAGATGCAATCATTTACTGTAAATTTGAGTGCGATATATTTTACTGAATTATTTGGAGATTTATTTTGGTGTAACCATCCTAACCATAAATCATTCACTGTAATTTTGAGAGTGATTTATTTGAGGATTTTCACAAAATAACTTGGTGGTAACCATCCAATCGTGCAATCACTCATTGTAAATTTGAATGTGTATAGAAGAATTTGGAGAAATAGCTTGATGTTAACACAAACCACACACTCATTCACTTTAATTTGAATATGGTTTGTTTAATTGAGGGAATAAGAGAAATGACCTGCCAGTAACTTATCCAATCACACACTCATTCACAGTGAATATGAGTGTGGTAAATAAAGTAATTTAAGAAAATACCTTGCTTGTATTAAACCATCCAAACCATGATACCATTAACTTTAAATTTGAATGTTATATTTGAAGGAATAAAGAAGTGCCTTGGTGGTAACCGTCCAAAACATGTTATCATTCATCGTAAATTTGAATTTGATATATTGAAGGAATTTTGAGTAATATATCTGTTGTTACTACACCATCAAGAACAATTTGAACTATAAACTTGAGTGTAATAAAAGTATTTTGAAGGGTTTACGAAAAACAACTTGCTAATAACGATCAATACCATGCAATTTTTCTCTTTAAATTTGAGTGCTTTGTGTTTTAAAGAATCCAAAGAATTAACTTGATGGAAACCTTTCAACCATGTAGTCATTCGCTGTTAATTTCAGTGTGATATTAAAGGATTTAAAGAAATAACCTGGAAATAACCATCCAATCATGCAGTTATTCACTGCAAATTTGCGTGTGACTTACTGAAGGGTTTTTGAGAAATAACTCGATGGTAACCAACCAACCAATGATGCAACCATTCACTGTAAGTTGAATAAGGTATATTGATAGATTTAGAGAAATAACTTTGCATTAATCATCTAATCCCACAACTATTCGCTGTGTGTTTGAGGGTGTGATGTATTGAAGGATTTAGAAAAAATGACATGCCACTAACTATTCAATCAAGCAATGATTTTAACTGTAAACTTGTGTCTAATATATTGAACGATTTCCATAAAGCTCTTGATGATAACCTTCCAACCATGCAGTCATTCACTGATAATATGATATTATATTAAGGGATTCTCAAAATTACTTGTCGAAGGGAATTGTTTGGGGAAGGGCTATAAAAATTTTCTTTTAAAGTACTGGTTTTCAGTGGCCCACCCCCAAGTTATTTGACAATATTGGAGCGGCTCACCCCTTGAGTGGCACAGAAAAACCTAGTGACGCACCCCTCAACTTAAACCAGTAATGAGGATAGCTACATTGGGAGCATTAGCTTATCACTTTAGTCAGAATCTCCAGAAATCTTTAAGACCTAATTGTTGTAACACGTCGTCCCACTCTTGAACAGAATTCATCTTCTATGTCATCATTCACTCATTGTTCATCATCATCATCGTCTTCCACTTTTTCACTTAAACATTCCCTTCTTGAAGGACTACATCGTGGTCTTTGCTTCTGCTATCATACTCGATGTCATCAAAGTCATTGTTGTCATCACCATCAGTATCATCTGCATGAACACTGCCATAGTCATCGACATCACCCCCTGTCTCTTCCTCCTGTTCACTATCACGCAAATCAACATTTTCTTCCACGTTTACCTTTCTCGCAGCTTGCTCAATGGTTGCTTGTCAAGCTAGGCCTTGGCTAAACAAGCTGAAATTAATACTATCTTGTCGTTTTTCTTCATTTTTTTGTTTCTCAATTGGTGCTTCTCCAGAAAGAGATTCAGAGCTGATACTTAAGGTTTTTTAGTGTCCCTGCAATGAACATCTCCTCCCAGTTGTAACCAGCGTACTTCTTTTGGGAGTCAGTTTCTCCCTGGCGTTTTCTGTCATCTTTTCGTTTTGATTTCTTCACTTCAAGATATTGGATGTGCTCGAGGTACTTTCGCATGAGTAATTCTTGAACGGCAAAGGTTTAGGAAAACTCAACCTTTGATTCACTGTCTACCTGGGTTAGGTTTTCTTTCTTTTATATATATTTAAAACTGAGCCCTTGGTTGATAATCATTGATCTTTCTTGACAAATGATAAATATTTCAGATCTGGTAGAGCAGTTTCTTAAGGCTTTGAACGCGGTACCCGGTGCAATGAGTCTCTTGAGGGAGGGAATTTGTGCCGGACTCACACATTACTCCAGTGTTTTGTTGGCAATCATCATCATCATCGCCCTTCACTCCAGAGTTAGGCATAGGCAATCATCAACAAGTTTCCATCGGACACGATTTTGGGCCATCTTCTCCAATCTGTTGAAATTGTAACCCTTTGCCACCATCTCAGCTTCCATTCCTCTTCTCCTCGTCTCCCCTGCCTTCGCTTCCCTGCTGGATTCCACCGCAGTGCCTGCTTTGTGATGTTATCCTTAGGCTTCCTAAGCGTGTGCCCAATCCATGTCCACTTCCTTCTACTGATAACACTCTTCACTGGTTCTTGGCCCGTTCTTTCCCAGAGCTCTTTGTTCCTGATCTTTTCTGGCCACTGAATTCTAAGGATTCTTCGAAGGCATTTATTAATAAACACTTGGACTTTCCTCAACATGCTCTTTGACGTCCTCCAAGTTTCAGATCGGTAAAGCAAGACGGATTTAACATCGCTGTTGAACAGCTGCAATGTGACCGACGTTGTTATGTCTCAAGACTTCCATATCTTTTGCAAGATGTTAAAAGCTATTCTGGCTTTTCCTATTCTAGCTTTGACGTCGACGTCTGTTCCTCCAGTAATGCTGACCGTACTGCCCAGGTAGGTAAAGGATGAAACATCTTCAATATCTCCCGTCTGCAACATTATGGGGGTGGTGTTGGTCGTATTCATTCTCATGGACTTCGTTTTAACCTTGCTAGCAGTAAGGCCAAGCTTTGCTGCTGATTCCTCTAGTTGTGTGGTCTTCTCTTGCATCTGACGGTAAGTATGGGCCAGCAAGGCAATATCATCAGCAAAGTCTAAATCGTCCAACTGTTTCCACCGTGTCCACTGAATACCATTACTCCTTCCTTCTGTACACTCTTTCATGATCCAGTCCACTGCTAATAAAAACAGGACGGGGGATAGCAGGCAGCCTTGCCTTCAATCTTGTCTGTTAGAGCGCCTTCATGCAATACTTTGCAAGACATTCCCTCGTAAGTGTTCTTAATGATTGCAATGAATTTCTTAGGTGTGCCATAATGCCGCATTAACTTCCATAAGGAATCCCTATCGAGGCTGTCGAATGCCTTTGCGAAATCAATAAAGGTTATATACGAGAAAGAATTCCATTCCATCGATTGCTCAATGATGATTCTCAGAGTAGCAATTTGGTCTATACATGATCTTTCCTGTCGAAAGCCAGCTTGATGATCCCTCAGCTTTTTGTCTACTGCAGTTTTCATATATTCTAAGTACAGTTCTCCAACGTGAACATGCTGTTCTATGAAAGCATTGATTTTCTTAAAGTACGCATGGCCTGTTACGTCGTTTTGTTTAAATTCTGCTGTTGATACAAACTGCTTGAGCTGTTCAGTGTTGAAAAAAAATTGGTCTTCTCTTTTAAGTGTGACGAAGGAGTGCATAGTCTCCCGCTGGACCTGTCTCACCATGTGTTCGTTAGGTCACATCTTTTGCAACACACCATGTGTTTCGTTCCATTGAATTTTCATCAAATTTGCTTAATACATCAATGAAAAGGTTCTTGACATCTTTGTTCTCCAAGCCATCCAAATCTTCATGGTACTTCCACTTTAAAGCCCCTCCATCAACAATAGCCTCTCCAATACAGGAATTTGATTGCTCTGCTTCATTTTGTCCACTGTTATCACGTGCTCTGTTAATGCGGTTTAAGCGATCAAAATTGAGGATTCATGCAACTTCTGCGTCTCTGAGTCCGACTTCAATATTGCTGCAGCCAACAGGATTTGAAGAAGAAATCTGAGAAGCTTAAGAGTAGCATCCACAAAGAGAATGCCTAGCAGTTCACTAAAAACTCTGGGCAAATCATCAGTGGACAAGACTGTGGACAACGTTTTAATGATAAAAGTTTGACAAAGATTGCAGAATTGCAGAGTAACATTGATCAAATTTTGACTAGAGCAGAGGCCCAAAAGGAAAAGCAGAAAATGATTTATCCTTTTGCCAAGAAATATTCATCTCAAAGAAAAGAAGAGTGGAAGAAAATAAAGCAAAAGCCAAGAAGTGACGCAGTGAAAGAGCAGAGAAAGATTGTGAAAGAGTGTTCTCTGCAATCAGTTACTTGTCATCTTGTGGTAGCATGATAACCTCCAATCATTTTAGTGTGATAGGCCTTAACAGCTTTAAAAAGAGAGATGGTCGCTGGCTAAAACTATTACACTGTAATACTATTAAGCTAAGGTCAATTTACAGTGGATGCTATTGAAACAATCAAAGCAAATGTGTCACAAACTGTATTGCGTGCTATAGATGATAGTGATAATGAAGATGTCGATGACAATGAGGAGCATGATAACGCTTCTGAGGGTGATGGTAGCGGTGAAGATGACTAAAGTTGATTTATAGATGAAGCTGTTTAAAAAGATGTTTGAAATTATAAAAGTGCAGGTTTATGAACACACGGTAAAGCTAATTAATGTTCGAGATTTTATACCATAAAACGTTTCCTGACTACGTTAAAACAAAAATTATATATAATATGCGAGTTCCTGTTGTCATATAAAGTTGGATTATTATGTGGAAAGTTGAAAAATTAATTATTATTAAAAAACAGATTCTACTAACGTTTGTAGTGATATGTGAATAATTTAACATGAACCAATCCTTATGGAGTGCATTTTCTCCCTTGACCCACCCTATTTAACGTGTCAAAAACTAGTGACCCACCTCCAATTTTTCATAGCCCAACCCCCCTCCCTCTACGTGATGACCCTGTCCCTTAGTTTTCACTGTAAATTTAAATGTGATATCTGACAAAATGATTTTACAGTAACCATCCAATGATGCAATCATTCACTGTGAATCTGAGTGTGATATATTGAAGGAATTTTGAGAAATGACTGTGATAAACATCCAATCATAGACTGTGAATTTGAGTGTGATATAACTGAAAGATTTTGAGAGTTAACTTGCTGGTACAGGATGAAGAGACCTTGTAGCTTTTGCTTCCTAATGAAGCAACAAAACTTCTCTTCAGGAAAGACATTTAACAGCAGTTTTCAGTTTAATTGATAGATTACATATAACAAGTACAGATAAGAAATTTCTTTTATCAAAGTACGTGTTTGGTCGTCGTACATTTGCGATGGAGAATCCAAACCATGCAACCATTCATTATACCTTAAGTGTAAGACAGTGCAATCATGTATATTGAGGGATTTCTGAAGAATAACTGGTGATAGCTTTTTCAGAGTTCAAAACAAATCACAAGACGCCATTTTGACAAGCACATGTTTATTCCAAATAAGGGTTGCCCATACAAGGCATACGGATGTAGCATCTCTTAACATCTTCCTTTCTTACAAAAAAATAACAATGTCAAACTAACTGCTAAACGCTAAGCAGTTGTAAACTCTGCTACTACAACATCTAAAACAACTGTATGCACAAAAATTCAAAGTCACAAAACAACAACTTTGATAGTCAAAGTTTAGTCTCTTGTTAAACAAAGTCTTTGTATCGCGTAGGTGGTCGAATGTTTCTGCTCCTGGTCCTTGTAACTACAGGGGTCTTGCTAACTGCTAGTGCTGTTGGTTCAGTTGACATTCCTTCAGGTGAAGTGATCTGGGTTGTGTTGTTGATGGCTGGTGGTTGTGGTTGTGCTGTCTCTGTAACTTCCTGCTGAGCTGGTGTATCGTCTGCAGGTGCACTGTAAAGGCTGTTGCTGGGCGTTTCACATGGTTAAGCAGAAGTGGTTAGAAACTGCCTGTTCCTTCTCAAGATCTCCTTGCCAACGGTCCCTAGATAAGACTTATCTGAGAGCTTCTCCACACACTTGCCTGTTCTCCAAAGCTGGTGTTTGCTGGTTGGTGAGACTCACATCTTGTTCTGGTAGTGTCTTGGCTGTGCAGACATGATACAGTTTTGACTTCTGCTTCGTAAGCTTGATCTTATCTCTCACTCCTTCTTTAACTTTAGGTTTAAGCAGCGTTGTTGTAGTGGGGAGTAGTCCTCTGGTTCCTCTTGACATAAGCCTTTGTGCTGGACTAACCCTTCAGTTGGCGTGTTTCTCTGATCTAGCAACGCAAGACATGGATCTTTCCAATATTTCAATGCTTTCTTGAATAGTTTTAAGCAACTTTAACAGATGATTCTGCTTTCCCATTCGACTTGGGATACAGTGGAGAGGATGTCACATGTTCAAACTTCCAATCAACAGAAAAATTATGGAACTCGTGGCTCATAGGTTGGGGTGCGTTGTCAGTAAATACACAGTCTGAAATACCATATCTACTGAACTTTCCATGGGATAACTTGATGGAAACCATCAATTCATTGTAAACTTCAGTGTGATTTATAGGATTTTTGAGAAACAGCGTGGCAGCAACAACCCAATCGCACAACTATTCACTGTGAACTTGAGAATGTAATCTATTGAAGAATTCAGCGAAATAACCTGCCTGTAACCATTTAACATGGAATCATGCATTTTTGTTTGTTGTATTTGAGGATTTACGAAAATAGTTTAAGTGGTAACCATCCAAATCATGCAAAAATTTATTGCAAATTTGAATGTGATACATTGGCGGTATCTATCCAATCCTTCTCTTTATTTGACAATTATTTGTAAAGGATTTCCAAAAATAGCTTGGTGGTATACCGAAAGATTTGAAGAGTTAAGTTGATGGTACTGCAATGATGGAATCATTCTCTGTAAATTTCAAATTGCTTTCTTGAAGGATTTTTGAGTTCTAAATGACTTAGCGGTAACCATCTAATCATGAATCATGCACTGTAAATTTGAGTGTGATACATGTAAGGGTTACTCAGAAATAGCTTGGTGGTAACAACTCAATCATGCATAAGTTCACATCAATTTGAATGTGTTATATTGAAGAATATCTGAAAAAAGCGATCTGTTGAAGGACTACTGAGAAATACCTTAATGGTAACCATCCAACCGTGCAACCATTCCCTGAAAATTTGAAATACGTGACATTGAAGGGCTTAGAGAAATTTTCTGGCAATAACCATCAAATCATGCAGTCATTCACTGTGAACTTGACAATGAAATATAATGAAGAACTTCGAGAAATAACCTGGCGGTAACCATCCAATCATGGAAAGATTTTACTGTTAATTTGATTGTGATATTATGTTGAAGGATTTAGAGGAATAACTTGGTGGTAGCCTTCAAAAACATGTAATCATTGACTGTAAAAATGGAATACTTTTGTGGTGTCTATCCTAACCATTCAACCATTAACTTTAAGTTTGAGTGTGTTATATTTGATGATAAGTTTCCAAGAAACAACATGATGGTAACCACCCAATTGTGCAATCATGCACTGTAAGTTTAAGTGTGATGTATTTGAAGTTTTCCAAGAGGTTCAGAGAAAAAAATTGGTGGTAACCATCCAATTATGGAGTCATTTAATTCAAATCTGAAAGTGATGTATGAATGAATGTGTAAGGATTTCTACGATATTTAGAGAAATAACCTGGAAGTAACCGTCCAAGCATGCAGTTATTCACTGTGAAATTGAGAGTGTAATATAAAGAAGAATTAAGAGAAATGACCTGGCAGAAACCATCCAATCATGCAATCAGTAACTTGAAAACTTAGAGAAATTAACTTTTGGAGACCATAACATCATGCAACCAATAACTTTGTTGTATTGTAAGATTTTGAGGAATAACTTTGGTGCCTTTATCCAAACCGTGCAATCATTCTCTAAAAATCTGAACTTTACAGACTCATTACCCAACAAGTGTTTAGTATGTTTGCCTGTTATTCAATGAACTCTGTTTATTTGAATTAAGTAAATTGAAATCAAATTTCATCGGCAAAAATTCGCCGAATACTCTCTGTACGTTTCTAAAAATATCTTTAAATTTCTGTAAATGTAAAACCTTCCTTACAGTTTACAAGACTTGGGGAGATTTTTCAAAAATACCAAAGTTTGCCAAAATATATAGTAAAAAAGAATTATATTGCAGCTTCTACATGTGGAAATGCCTTTATTTTTCATCAGAAACCAGATTTACTTTATTGCTGTGCTAATGTTTCGGAGTGTCACTTTCATTTGTAAAATTTTGTTTCTACCAATCAAAAACAAGTTAATTAATATATTTGTACCCCTGTGTGGTATTCTCTAGATAAAGTGGAAATTGAGAAATAGATATGTTCATGTATGTAAATTGTAACGTATTAGTATACTTAATTGAGTATCTTAAAAAATGACACAAAATTAAATGCAAACTTTAACTTTTAGAACGAATTTGTTGGTCTGAGGAATCTTGGTGCCACATGCTATGTCAACACATTTTTACAGGTATTTCTACTCTTTTGCTTACTCTAAAGTATACATGTAGTGCTGCAACATTGTTTAAATACATTCAGCTAAGTCAAATGCAAGCTGTTTTGAACATTAGTTGCTCAATGATTCTTCCATATGCAGACAGGAAGTAAACAAAAAAAGTGTGCACTGTATTTGATACCACACTACTACTTTTTAAATGTTTTCCGCAATAATTGTTTTAAATAGTTAAGGATTAAACGGACAAATTTATTCATATGTATATGTACCTTTCTTTAACCTGTGTAGACTTTTTTATCACAACTTCTGTTGTGCATGTGGGACTTTTGCAAGTCTTCGGCTATTTTGTAGTTGTTAAGTTTTGAACAGGAGCATTACAGTTTTAAAGATATTAAATATATAAAGCGTGTCAACAGGAAAAGGGTCTCCTGAAGCATGTCAGAGAGACTAAAA
>JAOBRG010398123.1:0-10204 GCA_027574985.1 Umimayanthus nakama | reverse complement strand
AAATTATAGAGATAGATGGATAGATAGATAGATAGATAGATAGATAGATAGATAGATAGATAGATAGATAGATAGATCTATAGATACACAAAAATAGTTCTTAAGTGATGTTTAAAAAGAACATATCCTGCAAACGTCAAATATAAAAAATTCATGCACAGGGAATTTAACTGAAAAAAATTTATGCTCAATGCTTGTGACCACCCCCTTCCCACCAAATTTAATCGTTCACCCCTAAGGATATTGATGACTATTAAATTCTTCATATAATAATTTTATAAAAATTTTGTTTTTCCCCCACTGACAAATTAAACTTGGCAGACATTATTTTGAGTCGAAAAATGGTAAATGATACGGAGCTTACCAAGCATGAATTTTCTTTTTATGTTAGGATGCTGCAGCAAAAATTATTTTTAAAATCGCCCGAACCCACCCCCTCCCCTCCCCAAAATGAAGTAGTCCACTGCTTACTACAGCCTTTTTCTTATCATCAGTGAATCTTAAACTCAAAAAAACAATGGTATCTGAGATGGGGCTGATAGAGAGGGGTCTCACATGTGTTAGAAAGAGGGGAAGGGGTGTATTGAAAAATTGAATTCAAAGTCCAAACAAAGACTTGGATTAAGGAAAACCAATCGTAAATTTCCTGAAAACAAAACATTTTTTGTCAAAATTAGTGCATACCCTGCCCTGTTGAGCTGTTGTGGCACAACATCACGAATCTCATACTCTTTCATTTCCATCATCATCATCATCACCATATCTGCTTTTACGCTGTGCTTTCCACCTCAAGGCGGGTGTGACACTCCATGGTTGTAGTTCTTACAGTGCTCTTCCACTGAATCCGGTCAAGGGCATGTGAGGCAATCTCTTGATAACTTCATCCAGGTTTTTTCTTGGCCTGCATCTGGAAGTTTGCCCAAATATATTACCTTGCTTAATGTAACAAAACCATTTTATGCGCCTGCTATAATGGCTGCCCCAAGTTCAGAGATATCCAGTTTGTGGATTAGTTCGGCTGTGAGGATGTTGTCACTCTATTTAACCACATAATTATCTGATCATCGCCTGTCGTACGGTGTTAAATTTTCTTTCCTCGAGAGGGGAGCCTCAGAGTTGGTCTGGTAATAATGGGACCTAGCTCTGAATGAGGATCCAGGGGCTTCCTACCTTGGGAAATTTTGAAATTTAGCTTCTCTAATATGCGCATTTGGCGCATTCCCAGAGAGTGTTAAAGATCTAACTGTGAAAACTGCCTATGTTTAGCAGTAAAGTCAGCAAACTCACATTTATTTCAGTACAGTACATGCATTAAATGAATCAATTCAAATAATTGGTTTTCAAACGCAAGTTGCAATTCTTTTGCCGGATTTGAACCCGTGTTTGTAACATTCTCGTTCAAATGCAGTTATCTGTTGTTTCTTCTTTCTGTCACTCGATGAAACGATAATAATTTCCAAACAAAGTGTCGCTATCCCAAGTGTGTTGGTTGAGTGCTGCTGTCACAACTTTATTGTATAAACTTTGATTGGTAGCTAGTTACTATTTGAGATGTACTTATAATGCTATGCGATATAAAAGCTTTTAGTGTCTGATTACTAATAACCTAAACTACATTACGTTGTATTACATTATATTGCATTTCAGTTCGTTACTTTTCTTTACTTTAATTTCTTAAACCACACGCTGTTACAAGGTGTTTGGTTTCGGTTCAGTGCACTTTTTTAATTGTATGACAAAGATACTTCGCATAATTATTGTGATTGGTTTTTTTTTAAGCTGTCTCGATTTCCCGTAATGCCCATGTCATTGTTATGACCTACGTGGACACAATAAAGAAGACGCGACCTGCACGTTGCTATTCTCGTTTTTAGAAACGATGCAGTACAATAGATACTTGTTAACTTTGCTAACGGTCGGTCAACGCAGCAAGGCCCCAGTTTGGTATTTTTATTCTACAGACCTCACTTTCGTTAACTAGTCGAAAAGTTTACGTTTGTCATCCAAAATTTTGGATTCTTTGAATTCACTATAGCAAACATTTATAATACAGTACTTGTGTTGTCCATGCAGGCTGGTATGAACCCGTGAAGAAAATCGTCAACTATAAAGCACATATAGGAAAAGTGAAGTTTTCGAAATGCGAGTATTGCTTCAGATTGCATTTCACTGAACAAAAGTGAAATGTACTCCCAGTGTGGCAGAGGTCAGCTTGAAACAAAGCCTGTAAAGATTGAACCTGCATGGAGTGACTTTTCTGATAGCCAAGATCAGTTCCCAGCATGTTCTCTTGAAGTTCAAGGGAGCGAAACTATCAAGACAGAACCAGTTTGTTATCAAAACCAAAATGAAGAGCTGTTTAGCTTAGCCAACGTAGCTGAACAGTTTGAGTCATCTTCATGTGAAAAACTTTATAGCTGCGACCAGTGTAACAAGTCGTTCAGTAATTTTTCGAACTTGGTTAAGCACAAACGAACTCACAGTGGCGAGAAACCTTATAGTTGCGACCAGTGTAGCAAGTCATTCCGTCAATCTGGGTCCTTGGTTAAGCACAAACGAACTCACACTGGTGAGAAGCCATATAGTTGCGACCAGTGTAACAAGTTATTCAGTGAAAAAGGGAGCTTGGTTATCCACAAACGCACTCACAGTGGTGAGAAGCCATACAGTTGCGACCAGTGTAACAAGTCATTCAGTCAACTTGGGTCCTTAAGTAAGCACAAACGAATTCATAGTGGTGAGAAACCCTACAGTTGCGACCAGTGTAACAAGTCATTCAGTGAGTCTGGGCACTTGGTTGTGCACAAACGAACTCACAGTGATGAGAAACCATACAGCTGCGACCAGTGTAACAAGTCATTCAGAACGCCTGGGAACTTGATTAAGCACAAGCGAACTCACAGTGGTGAAAAACCCTACAGTTGCGACCAGTGTAACAAATCATTCAGTGGAGCTTCGTCCTTGGTTTACCACAAACGAACTCACAGTGGTGAAAAACCCTACAGTTGCGACCAATGTAACAAATCATTCAGTCGAGCTTCGTCCTTGGCTATCCACAAACGAACTCACAGTGGTGAGAAACCCCACAGTTGCGACCAGTGTAACAAGTCTTTCAGTGAACTTGGAAACTTAAGAAAGCACAAGCGAATTTATCATGTGAGAAACCTTCCATTTGCGATCAGTGCAACAAATTTTTCGGCCAATCTGGATCCTTAATTAAGTACAAACGAACTCACAGCGGTGAGAAACCTTATATAATTGCGCCAAGGGCAACAAATCTTTCAGACAATATGGGCGCTTGGTTGAGCACAAACGATCTCACGGTGGTGAGAAACCATACATCTGCCACAAGTGTAACAAGTCATTCAGAATGCCTGGGCACTTGTTAGAGCTAAAACGAACTCAAAGTGGTGAAAAACTTTACAGTTGCATCCAGTGTAACAAATCGTTCAGCCGAGCTTGGTCCTTGGTTAGTCACAAACGAATTCACGGTGGTGAGAAACCGTACAGTTGCGATCAGTGTAACAAGTCATTCAGGGAATCTGGGCACTTGGTTGGGCACAAACGAAGTCAGAGTGGTGAAAAACCCTACGGTTGCAACCAGTGTAACGAATCATTCAGCCGAGCTGGGTCCTTTGTTTAGTCACAAACGAACTCACAGTGGTTTGAAACCCTGCAGTTGCAACCAGTGTAGCAAGTCATTCAGGGAATCTGGGCACTTGGCTTCTCACAAACGAACTCAGTGGTGAGAAACCATACAGCTGCGAGTAGTGTAACAAGGGTTCATTCGTCACTGATCATAGGTCGGAACTTTGTTTTTCACAAAGGATGTCATGCTGGTGAGAAATCTTGCAGTTGTGACAAGAACAACGAATCCTTCAGCCAATCTTGGATCTTGGTTAAGTGAAACAAACCCGTGGTGGAGAGAAGCCATGGAGTTGCGACAAGTGTAACTAATCATTCAGCCTATGTACTACTAGCGACGTGGTTATCTTTTTGTTCTTTTTTATTTCCCCTGTGCTGAAAATTACTATTTACATATTAATATTTACAGGTTTGTCTTATTCTCAACAACAACAACATTTTATTTTTACTCACTTTGCAATTTACTCTTTACAAGGTTTGAACAGAAGAAATAAAAGTGCTAGGACTCCAGATGTAGTAAAGACTAATCGAGTCTGGAGTCCCATTTACAATATTTCAAAAATGAATTAGCGGTCGAAAAAAGAAAGTTATTAAAGAAGGTTCAAGGTTATTAAAGAAATACACATTTAATGACACAGACACACAAGCACACACTAACGCACACAAACACACAGATTTTGTATTACAAAATAATATTAAGAGAAAAGCCAGCATGTTGCAAAGACAAGAGTTTGATAATGTCTCTTTAAAGTTTTGGTAGACGCGAGTTTCGGATGTAAGTTTTAAGAAACTGTTTCTTGAGCATCTGTTTAAATTTTTTGCCGTGATTAATTTCTTTTGTATTATGGTCAATGGAATTCCACGTAAGTGGTCCTTGATACCTCAAATTAAACTTTCCATAATTTGTACGTATAGCAGGAGTACAATAAGCTGAACTCGAAGAAGGTCTTGTGTTGTAGTTATGAATTTTTCTTATTGAAGTAAAGAAACCTGAAAAAAAAGATGGAATGGGATTATGGTAAAAATCAAACATAAATAGTGCTGTATGCATTGAGATCAGGTCGGAAAGTTTGAGAATAGATGATCGATGAAATGATAAATTTGTATGTGCATCGTGATTTGAGGAAGTAATTATCTGGACTGCTTTCTTTTGTAAAACTACAATGCTTCTTTAAATAGAGGGATACGTACTTCTCCATGTAAGCAAACCATATATTAGGAAAGGGTGTATGATTGCATAGCAAAGCTTAGTCAATACATTAATATTTTGTATTGTGCCTCATTTTAGCTAGAACTCCTATACTACGGGAAACTTTCCTCAAGATTCCCGGAATGTATGATTTCCAGGATAGTTTTGAATCAATAAGAACTCCAAATATTTTATATATATTTTTTATGTTCTAGTTTTTTTGGTTAACGGTTAGATTAGTTAAAGGTGGATGAAAGACAACGTGATTAGATTTTTCGACGTTTAATGAAAGTTTGTTAGTGTTGAGCCATTCGCTGACTTCGATTGTTGATTTTGATCTGAGATTTTTGAGTGGATGATTTAAGGATTTTGATTAAGTAGTTATAATTTGTTTGATCCCGCTCCACATTTTTTTGTATCAGACGAGTACTTGTTGAAGTAGTCATCGTAGTAAGATTTCTTCCTATATTTTATGAGAAACCGTAGGCGATTGCGATATAGTTTAAATTTTGTAAGATAAAGGTAATATTGTAGTATTTATTTTTAATATTAATCAAAGTTTTAACGGCAGGAGTAATTCAAGGTTTAGCAGTTTATTTCACAGCTTTTCACTGACTCCTTTACACTTACTATAACTCATATTTTACGAGTTGCAAATTTTGCATGCCACTGATTGAGTCATTTACATGATAATTGCATATAAAACAAAGTATATTGTTTCAGCTCATATTATTAAACAATAATTAATTTACGGGGAAAAAAGCGAAAAATGCATACTACTTTATGGAGCCGAAACGTGGACCATAAGCAAAGCGTAAAGAGCTCGAAGAACGTCTAGATGGCACATACACAAGATTATTCATGCGGGCTCAGAATTTCTCTTGGAAGAACCATCCAACAAAAGCCGAAATTTCCGGGAATCTTCGACCTATTCCACGACCGTAGCTCAAAGAAGAGCAAGATTTTCGGGTCACTGCTTCCGTGCTAAAGACCAGGTTGTATGTGATCTGTTGTTATGGACCGCGACTTCGCTGTCCAAAGAGGGGAAATAGACCTCTTACATACCCGGACACCTTGGCAGGGACACAGGCCTTCTTTTTGAAGAACTTGCCCAGGCAATGGCAAACCGACCCGTATGCCGTGACGTTGTTTCAGCAATCTCGACGGCAGTCGAATGAATGAAAGATATATATAATACAGCTTGTCATTGGAGAGTTCAAAAACAATTCGGAGTATCAGATCTACCCGGAATTCACGGCTACTTGATAATTTTAAACTTAATTATTGTTTACTGTAATGGACCGTCCATTGCTGGGTTTTATATACCATGAAAGAAAATTAATTCTGAATGAATGTCAGTGGCATCACCACTATCAGTCGAGTAACTCTTTATGCAGTGATGTTTAACTGGCAGTAAAGGCCTGCACGCACTCTTCAACTTTATTGAATGTTGTTGACAAATTACAAAAGGTATTAGCCAGGTGTTTCTCAGGGTTTAAATTCTTTTCCTACATCTTCTCGCATTTACTAAATACACTTGTCTTGGTTGTTTGTGGAATTTCTTCAGATTTCAATGGTATGGACAGTTGTGCGCTGCCCAAGGTTCTTTGTGCTTCCTTGAACCCCTTAACGCTGGAAAAACACCTCTCCTCCATTAGTTTAGGTGAGCTTTTTGTCATTCACCAACTGTTTTCAAATGGCAAGTCCTGAACTATCCCAAAGCTCAAGGTGGAACAATTTTCTTTTTAGGTCATCCGTATTGCACGCATGTGCAATGGTTGACATATCGTGAGGGGGCGATTTTGTCTTTCACTATCCTGCGTAGCTGGCGGTCTTGTTAAAAAACGGAAAATTCGATGAAGGGAATTCGATTTCTGGCGAGAGGAGAAAAATTGGAAGGGAGGCGGTGGGGGGAGGGTAGGAGAAAGACTGCCTGCCCGAAAACTACGCTTTTGAATTTTCGCTCCTAACTATTTGACCAATAAGAAGGCGACCTCAGCCTGACCGTTAGCAGTTTGACCGTTGAAGCGTGGCATAAAAACAAGGTCACAGTGACTGGATGCAAGAAAGATGTTTTTAAAATTGAAAACCAGAAAGAGAGAGCACCAGTTATTTTTGCAGATTTATGTGCTGTTGTACTGCTGTCCTCTAAAAGTCGAGTGCTGGATTGTTCGGTTGTACACGGAATCGGAAGAATCGAAGAAACTGAGAGAAACAAGGGACATTTTGGCCAGGCATTTTGGTAATTAACTGATGGTTCTATTCTAAAAACTTCAACACTTGCCCTTTTCTACTAGCCGTTTCATGTCAAGTTATCAACGGATTTAGTGCTTTTCACGATCGCGTACAAATAACCTATCTGATAATGTAACATCATGTTCATGCAGTGAGTCGAATGCGCGCGAATTGCAAGGGATCTCTGGGTTTTTTCAAACTGCGGTCCCGTGACAACAAAATATCGCTCCAAATTAAGAACGGTATAAAAAAGTACCTGGAATGAATGTAACAGCCTATAGAGACTATAAGTTTTTCCTAGGAATATTTTGCTGATATAATATCAAACGGTCTACAGATGTTCATCATGACTGTAACGGTGTTACAATTTGTAACAGCATTTTTTGTTTTGTTCAGCAGTGGTTTCTTTTCATTCTGAAGCACATCAGAATCAAACGATCTGTCGTCTCGTGCAGACAAATAAAAATTTTGTTTGCCGGTTGAGTATTCCATATATTTTATAAAATAATTACTATTTTTGTAGCTACTGGGCGTGGGTTGTATGTAAGAGTGCCCACTTGACGCGCGATGGAATCTGGGTAATCAAGCCTTTGGAATAGCTTCGGGCTACATTGGCTCACACACGTTCTTTCGTAGAGGAACTGATATTTAGAGATTATTGACAGGTTTTATGGATTTCATCAAATAATACGGGCTTATTTTCCAGAACAACTAAGTATGCCAAACAGCAATCAGAACTAATCGGTATGTTGACGTCAAGTCGGCTGGTATTATGTTTGAACTACGTTCGTCATTCTTTCTTCCGCGTGCATTGCTGGTATAAAGCTCGGCACTTAATTTGTTTTCTTGTTATTTCTTGCCCGCTTTTAAGCGGAACATTCAATTCAAGTGTTATGTCCAGTGTTTATACTCCCAAATATTTTTTTTTGTTTTTTGAACGACTAAAGGCAAATTTAAAATTTGAAATTTGGAGTACAAGAATAACTGCCGAGTCTCGTGAAGCTGTTGAACGTGGCCTTGAACGATTTATGCAGCGGACAGTTAGCTTGCAAGACCTGCAAGACTTGAAGAATTTTGATTTTTAAAAGGACAGGATGCATAGAAGACCAGCGAAGGGACCATTTCGGTATTTTAGCATTGATTTGCTTTGTTTGTGTGCTCATCCGGCCATAACCATACACGAACGCCTGTACTGTTTGATCGAAAACAAGATAAACATTCCTAGGAAAAATATAAATTATATAGCTATAGGCTGTTTGGATTCATTTCAGGGAGTTTCATGTCGTTTTTGCTTTGAAGGGATATTTTGTTTTCACGGGAGCATGGTTGGAAGAACAACCTGAGTGAGATTGTTTTTGGGCATTCCCGCAATTCGCAGGCTGTCGACTTGGCTGCAAGAAAAGATTTTGAATGATCATACACAAGCTATTTTGCACGCGATCGGTTCAAAATTCTCGATTAGTACTGAACGCGTTGTTTATTTGACTTAAAAAGACTACTAGAAAAAGGCAAGTATTAGACATTCTAGAATAAATCCATCCTATATAGATAAACAAGAAAGTCTTTGCAAACAATCTGCTGTGATGTTTGAAACTCCAAGTCGGATCAGGGGTTGATCTGATGCACAAACAAATAAATTAATTACCATGAAGCCAAAGTGTCACCCGGTATCTCTTAGATTCCTCGTTTCTTTCAATTCTGTGGTCCACACAACATGAACAATAACCAGCTATGCTCTCCTTCACGGAAATCCAAATAGCCATGTACTAATAACTATTAGTTCAGTTTTTCAGCAGTGTTTTGTTTTCAATCCAGCGAGCGATCTATTTTTCGTGCAGCGGACAAATCAAAATATTGGTTGCCGGTTAAATATTCTACAGGTTCTGCATGTCCTGCAAACTAAACTAAAACCTCCGTTTTGGCACCTTCTGATTTACCAGTTTGACACGAGTTGAAAAAGTTTGAAATGGTCAGTGTATCGGATCTCGCAACCAATGGCAATGCCTGACTTTTCGGAGAAACACAACTCCCTTGTCAGTTACCTGGTCAAAGCGCAGTGGCTACATGCTTGTTTTGCGGGCCTATTTTTTATACTTTCTTTTTAAAACAATTCAAGATCCTACAACTTTGCAAACTAAACCCACCGGCAAAGCACCACAAGCTTATATTTGGTTAGTTTAGATTTCGAGTTATGTAGGAAGAAATTGCCCAGCTATTTTTAGACAAAAGTGTTCCTTTTGCATCACAGAACAACATTAATTTCTTCTAATGTTATTCAATCGATGATCTTGGTTTCATTTTTCTCGAACTAAAAACAAGCAAATATGTCTGACAACCAGACCAGGGAGCGACATAGGTGAAATCGGATGACATCGCTCTTAGAGCGATTTTTCAGTCCTCTTTAGAAATACTTATTAACCTAGATCATTCGGTCTTTATGGGATTATCAACTTCGGTGAACGGTCGATCTATCCAGCAAGAACACGGTGTGATATTTCCCCTATACACCATCCCTCGGTTAACTAGTTAGTAGTTTACAATTGTTTCACAGATTAGAGCCTTTGAAAGTCACTATAGCACTCATTCAACATTCTTGTTTCGCAGGTTGTTATGAAACTGAGAACAAAATCATCAAAATTTGACACTCGTGGAGGAAAACCTTATTTTTCTAAATACGAGTTTTGCTTCAGATTCCGTATCACTGAACAAGCGTGAAATGCACTACCAGAGTGGAAGAATTGAGCTGGAAAAGCAGACTGTAACGACTGAACTTGTATGGAATGAATTGTCCATTAACCAAGATCAGTTTGCAGCTTGTTCTAATGAAGTTCAAAGAAGCCAAACTATCAAGACTGAACCAACTTATCGAGACCATGATGAAGAGCTGTTTACTTTAGCAAACTTTGCTGAACAGTTTCAATCATCTTCATTCAGTCGACCTGGGAACTTGAATGAGCAGAAACGAACCCACAGTGGTGAGAAACCATACAGCTGCGACCAGTGTAACAAGTCATTCAGCCAATCTGGGCACTTGATTGAGCACACGCGAACGCACAGTGGTGAGAAACCATACAGCTGCTGCCAGTGTAACAAATCTTTCAGCTTATCTGGGAGCTTGGTTAAGCACAAACGAAC
>JAOBRG010398111.1:0-24569 GCA_027574985.1 Umimayanthus nakama | reverse complement strand
TTTTCAACTATTTTGGGGTAGGCAGGTACGATTTCCGCAATGATATCATAGAACAATGAAGAAACTTTTTCAAATACGTGCCCACGACTGCTGGAGCAGCCTAGCATTTTCTATTAGTTTTCTTAAGTGGGAGTGTTGTAATTGGATGCCAGGTGGAAACGTGTAGCCAAGAATTGTCAGATTGTATGATCAAGTCACGCAAAACGACAGATAGAAAAAGATAAAGGCAAAGCACGAATATCTGAAGTAGCAAAATTTTCAACATAACTACTTTTTGTTTAGTTGAAATACGATTGAACATTCAATTTTCATTATAATAAAGCGTTTTATCGACGACTGCCCAAAGAGCGTTTTTTTTAACAAATGCGTTACTAGTTTTTCTCGGCGCTGTTCAAGTGCCGGAAATGAAAAAATTCTAAGTTCTCATCACACATGACGTACGAATTGTCAGCTGAGTGCGAATTGTCAGAATTAAGATTTTGCTCCAATTGTCTACATCATTCTGCACTGCTTACTGGAGACGTGTGAAAACACTACGTGCACATTTGTCGCCACTTCACGCGATACTCCTCCCTACGGAAACTCGGACAAATCGTTGCTGTTAACTCCTTCCGAAGTTATGCGTGCGTGTTTATCGAAGGCGACTCCATAGAACTGAGGTAGGATGTGGAGAAACGTCTTCTACAAACAGGACAACGTGAAGGCGTTTTGCCGTTTACCACTCGTGGACACGACGCATGCGCATGGGAGAGTTAGAAAGAACGCCATAATTCAAAATTCAATTCTGAACGCAGATGCGCACATACAACCTAACCTCTCAGTAATTTTGGTCCGTGTTTCACGTTTTAGAATCTATTAGCGACGACAAAATAAGAACCCGATTCGAAAGAGAGGCCAACTAAACGTGGAGCAGTCGTTTTGGCAAATAACAGTCCACCTAGCTCGTTCGAGAAGCTAGCCAATATCATGACAGTTCACGTCAGTTGTGTGTTCGTCTGGTGTAATGCAGTGTGACTCGCACTACACTACACTACAGCCTGCTTCACACTAGCGACGTAAGCACAAGGACCTTCACACTAGAACACAAGCAAAGCAAGCAACGTGATTCATGTCTTGCGCTTACGTTTTGTGACACAAGCGCAATCGCTAGCGCAAGTCATGCACAAGAAAAACAAAATTTTTCTTTTTCTTAAGGCCTGGCTAAGCTAGGAAACATGTAGCGCGCTACATTGTAGCCGAATTGTCGTCAGCATGTGTCAGGGGTGGCTAAACATGCAAGCTACAATCGAGCGACATGTAGGGATACAACAAATGTTTCTGATGATTCCAAGAAACATTTTTTTGTGTCTCGGCTACAATTTTGTCACGCGGTTCAAGGTTTTCGAGGTGGCTAAACAAAGAAACATTCAGGATACATGTAGCACGCGACAATGCATGTAGCGTGCTACGTGTATCCTAGTTTAGCCAGGCCTTTAAAACCTGGCTAAACTAGGACACATGTAGCGCGCTACATTGTAGCCGAAGTGTCGTCAGCATGTGTCCAGGGGTGGCTAAACATGCAAGCTACAACCGAGCGACATGTAGTTCTGGTGTTTCCCAGAAACACTTTTTGTGTCTCGGCTACAAATTTTGTCACACGCTACAATGTTTCCGCGGTGGCTAAACAAAGAAACATTCAGGATACATGTAGCACGCGACAATGTAGCGCGCTACATGTACCCTAGTTTAGCCAAGCCTTTACGCTTGCGTTTACGATTACGTTTTTCTCGCTTCACACTAGATTTTTTTGTGTTGCGATTGCGATTTCGCTTGCGCTTACGTCGCTAGTGTGAAGCTGGCTTAAACGAATGTAAACCCTTTTTTGACAAAACATAATTTTTGTAAGAACCAGAAATCGAAAAAAAATACTTTGCGTTTCATTTTTTTTAAAATTTGAGATAAGCTGCCATTGCGAGTCAACTTTTCAAAAGTTAATACAAACTATAGGTGACGTTTTACTATTAACATTTGTGAAACAATACTCAATAGTACGCACATCATATTTTGAAAATTAACAAAACTACAGAATTTAATTTGTATTTACACTGAATTACTGCAACGACCAATACCGCGTTCATACCGAGCACTAAACATGATTATATTGAACTGGTTCGACTTAAAAATCTTGCTTTTGTAATGTGTTTATAGGTTTTTTCGGGTTCTGAAATGAGCATTTCAACTCCTTAACGATAAATTAACTAAATTATACAGGTTTTAAGCCAGTTTAAATACTGCAACAGTCAAGTTAATTTTCAACTACGATTAACTTAAACCTGTTTAACGAGAAGTGTGAACGTGCTTAAGTTTGTGCTCTGCCATCTTTCTAGTACTAGCGATTCGTTAGTGAAAGTGCCGCCGTCTGTTGCAGCAGGTGACGAGCTTGCGCACCCTGTACTGCCGAGTTTCGATAACTATATCAGAATTGTGTCTGAGTAGGTTCAACCTCAGTTAAGCTTGCAGGGCTACATTTTCACGTTGGGACACGCTTTGCTCTGTAAATTAATACCCTTATCGTGTGTACCTCGGAAATTAAGTTTCAATGAACTGATTTGCAGGACGGCTCACTCGGGTGAATCAGCTCACGGAATTCGAGGAAGTAGATGACAGATTTTTAAACAATCATCGCCAAATTTAAATGTCGTACACGCTTTTTTCTTAAAAAGAACACCCAGGCTGAAACCGAGGCTTCACTTTCAATGTTCATGGTTCGCTGCAGATTAAAAAAGTTTGCAAATGGCTTTGTTTATTTGCTTGTACACTTTACGAGCGGGAGTTAATTTTTCATTGTAACTATTTAACACAAAGTAGTTACAAACGACCAATCACAGCCGAACAAAGAGCATTAATAAAGAAAGTGATGACTGATGACAAGGTGTCAAAATTCATTTCTTAAAACTACACGTCTGAATCCTCGCTGTTGTCACTCATCATGCCACACTGTCCTACGGCACTATTTTGTCCCTCCAACAAAATATTTTAAGCTCATAACAACTCCCAATGACAATGCAATTTAAAACCAGAAGACTTGCAAGACATAAAATGCGCAATATCCTGACGCAAAGCATGATGGGAGCTTTGTTTCGTGTACAGGTCAATCCGAATAGCCTCTAAAGCAGCCGCCTTATTTCCTTCCCCGCCATAAGGCAGTAAGGCTTAACTCTACGAACACGCTTTGTTTGTTTTTTTCTTTCTTTCTTTGTTAAGGTTTGCGTTCTTTAACACTGAATATGGTTTGGTTACTTATATTGTCTTTTATCCAATGGAATCTTTCGTTCGTAGAGTTAAAGACGACCCCCATAAGGTGGCTGGTTTGGGCGTTAGGATCCCAAGATTCCTTTCATGTTTGGTATTCAAGTCCTTGACGTAATTCATGAGATAAGGAAGCAAAAGTAGGACAGTGGGCGATTCGACTCGGGTTTTAACTTTAATATCAAACATTGATTTATGCACTAAAATGACAGTAATTTATTAAACAAGCACGTCCTTATAGCGCAGTCAAAGATAAAATTCTTGAATTTCTATTTACAACTTTTTAACAGTTACATAGGAGACTAACATATACCCTCTGATCATATGTTTCAGTCCAACAACAATAAAATTTTAACAGGAAAGCTCCACTCACTACGAGTGATTTCTAGGGAGGTCCTCACCCAATTAACAATCCGAGAGAGCACTTTAACTGATGCATAATTGCCTAATTCCCACGCACTCAAATCGCGAGTGTTCATAAACAAGCTTCATGCAGTTATAAAGGCCAATGCAAACGGACGCCACATTGTTGGCCAACAATGCGCAACAATGTTGTGACTTGTTGCGTCCGTTTGCAAGGTCCTAAAGGTTTGACCCGGTTCAAACTGTACGCAACAAGTGCCAACATTGCTGTGGTTCAATGCAAACGGAAGCAACATGTCAGGCCCAACAATGTTGCGTCTGTTTGAACCGGCTTTAAAGGAGATCGATTACTGAACTACCAAAAGACATAAACTATCCACTTCTTTTGCATTAATTATTTTAAGGCCCCCATAAGAGGATGCCTGTATTTATCCTTACAGATATTTATCTCCAAACTGGATATATGTTATTTCAAAAATAAATATATACAAAGCAAGGTTTTTTTGTTTTACCTTTGTAACTACTTAAAAAGCAGTTCAGCTGAATTTGTACCACCGTACTGAGACAAGGCGTTAAACAGCTAAAATATGGCTCACTGGTGCAATGTTCTTGACATGATTATTTGATCAAAAGGACCATTCTGAATGATCGCAATGGCTTAGACTTTATCAACAACATCCCTGCATACATTTGGAATTAATTCAGTTACAAAATAGTCTTTGTTCATTCAGCTACTGCCAAATCTTATTTGTTAGCTGTCGAAAATGAGAACTGTGTTGTAGTATAACGAGAGGAATACGAGTTGGCACAGCATCGTTTCCTTTTCGGCCTATCGAGAACACTGCTACTGGTAGCGGCTATCTAAGACACACTTTTACAGGTAGCATGTAAAGCCTAAAGGTATACTAGCAGAGGGACAACACTGCTTAGTCTTGGTTAGGTCTATGTACTGCAGAACACTGTAACTGGTACATGCATTCCGGCGTGTTTTATGTCTCAGGGCAGAGGCACGAGGATTTCCACAAACGCAGCGGGGAAACGCCCAACGTTGTTATCAAGCTCGCCGCTCAACCATTCATCACTGATTTTGTCAAGAAGGCAAACAATATCTCCGGCCTGTGGGAAACGAAAAATGATACTTTAACAACGTTTTAGGGAACAAACGAAATTATTAAGCAATGTATTGAAAGTGAAAAACGTCCCCTAAACACCCAAACACAAGAGTGCATACGAATTAAGGAACAATTTTGCGAGATTTCTATGAGTAAATATAGTTCACTTCTTGACGAGTTCATAACAACGCTTGCCAGGTTGCAGACAGTCAGGTCAGTTCGTAAGTCGGAGCGACAGAGAGACAGACGGACAGTCAGTCAAGAAAGACAGACATACGGACACAGTCAGTCAGGCAGTGAGTCAGAGAGACAAATAGCCCAAACAGACAAACTGTTTGCTCAAAGCGTTAACAGATGACTGAATAGACCTATATAAAAGAGATCGACACAAATATAAACTTAAACGAATTCAAGCAAGCGATGTTTCTTACGACCATGACAATTAACACAAGGACTACAGACACATTATGCTGTCACAAATTACCTTGAACGAAATCTCATCCTCAGTTTCTCCTTCGAAATCGTAGAGAGCTTTTGCTTTCGGGGTGAAGTCGTCGGAAATCTCAGCAGTCTTTCTCAACGGTTTGTTTTCAACTAAAAATCCATAATACATGTATTAGAATGTCTGCACGATAAGGACACAATAAACACAAGTGAATTTAGGCCACCTACACTTGTGTAACAGGTCAGTATCGGACAAAAACTCCCACAAAATCCGCTATGCAGATGAAAAACTAATATTTCCGTCTTGTTATAAGTTAAATAAACTTCATGCACTTATTCTTTCAACATCATGGAAGAGTAGAAAAACTGCCTTCGCGCCATTCTGAATTTTTTCGTAAGGGGAATTAATGGTTCCTTAAACTACATATCTGGGCCCAGTTGTACGAAGACTGGATAACTTTATCCAGCCGATAAATCGCTATCTGGTGGATAAAATTGACGCGTTCTTGATTTTGATTGGACATTGCTCCAATTTTATCCACTGGACAAGGATTTATCCGCTGGATAGAGTTATCCACTCTTCGTACAACTGGGCCCTGGCCACAGAAGCTCCTTTCTTTGCCAAAACCGACACACTTATTAAACATCAGAAGTATCTGAAGCAGGTAGTTTATGCATGTTACGGCCTTCTAATTTGGGATAGGATCATCTGATAAGCAAAAAAACTAGCAATTTTTCTAAGTTTTCTTTCAGCTGTTCCTTGCTAACTAACGGGCTCGAATTTGGATAAAACTTAATCAATGGTAAGACAAACCTGTCTACAGAATTTTCTTTATCGAGAAACACGCCCGGTCTTTACTTGTTACTCTCCAAGCAGCACGAGTACCCCAAATGAGAGTCCGAATCAATTTTTACAGAAGTAAACCCAAGCAAGGGGTAAAGACCTAACCTTTGGTTTGAGTTAAAGCTTAGTTTCCAAATTACGATCACTCACGATCGCCGGATCTCTAGAACCACTGAAGCGTAGGATCGCTCACGATTGCCCAATAGCTAAAAAGTGTTTCCATATAATCGCTGACGATCACTTAAAAGGGGTTTTGATATAACCGCTAACAATCGCTGGCAGTACTTTCACTAATCCGGCGATCATGAGCAATCATATGGACACCAGGACCCGGTTGTTCGAAGGTGAGTTAAAATTAACCCATGGTTAGGCGCACTTTGAACATAATTCCTTCATCTAGAAACGCATCTGGTGTCTCCAAATTATTATTGAAGAACACATGAAGTAAATCCAGTTATTCAAATCCAAAATGACAACCCTAATCAATCTTGAAGGAGGTAAACTCAATCTCGAGCAACCGGGCCTAGGCTTAACCAGCTTTCGAACCGGGCTTAGTTGATGGTGAGACTAGTTTCGAATCTTAAAACACTAAAAGTTGTCACTACACAAGCAAATCACAGGCTGTTCGCTGTTTTGCCACCTTGTCAGCCATCATGCGAATAACTACAGGAACCAAGCTGCGAGCTGTGTCCCGTTCTGTGACCCAAATGATTCAGATCTATCTTATTTGGCTTATACCTTTTCCTCTATCTTCGACATTTGTGGACAATGACTGCGGTTTCACGTCACTTTCTTTTTCCTGCTTTTCTACAAAGGCCGTCGGGAAAATACCTTCTTTCCCATCCAACCTGCCCTTCAGCCACTCTTCATTCACAATTTCAATAACTGCAATCTTTGAACCAGCCGTAAACTGCAGATCACCGGGCGAGTCGCTCAAATAATCGTGCAGGGCGATAGCGTGCCACAGCACCATTTCTAATTGGAAAGAACAAGAACAATTGATATCTTCACAATTCAAGGTGGCGTTTAACAGAAACCGGTATGAGTTTCACTCCGCTACAACAGACAGATTTTATCACACGCTTACACATAAGTTCAAAATGCAGCAAAACATCGGAGGATGCAGGAAAATATGAGTCAGTTGACTAGCGTAACCTAGCTTTCTCCGTCGGCGTCTCTTGTGTTAACTCGCCGGAAGGTTGCTGTGAGTGATGGCAGATGTTGGATAATTATGGTGACCGATAGTAAGTGACAGCGATTGTAGCGGCCCTGATGGACGAATCTTATGTTACCTCATTTCATGCCGATATGAGCTCGTACCTCATTAAAATGACACTTCTGCAAAGTGCGGTTTTTATTTTCCACTCCAGAAACTACGGACGGACCGGGTACGTCAACCCAAACGGTCCCAGAAGGCAATGCGTAAAGAAACCATCATTAACAATCTTTTGAACACTATCGTTTTTGCACAATTCATGTGACTTTTTCCTATCGAATAAACTATGCAGTTCAGAAACTCATTGTCCGAATAACAGTAAGGTTTGCACCTGCTAATGACTGTGTATTGTTCGTTCTTTTAAAACTAATATTTGAATAGCATTGCCTTCTGGGACCGTTTCGATAGACGTACCCAGTCCGTCCGTTGTTTCTGGAGTGGTGATTTCCGGACAGACCATTTCGATTCGGTACAGGTGCCACAAAGAACTCATTCTAAGATGAACCGTGCCGAAATGAGGTTTTAGAGGGGATAATTTAAATGAACACAAAGCTTGTTAGTGGAACAGGGATGTAGTTCTAACGGAATTCTAATTTAAGAAATTCGATCCGGTAAACATCTTAGAAGCACTACTGGAGAATTGACGACAGCTACATGTCCATGTCACAGCCAGTCATGTACATATTTAACTTGTTTTCTACACAACAAGAACCTTCGGTGGTGTTTCCATGATACCTGAACTAATTTCATTCCAGAACGACTCACATAGTTATTTCAGCGTTTACACAGAAGTTCTCATTCTGAAATGAAAGTGTGGTAAAAGCATCGGCAGATCGAAAATGTGAGTCAGTCGATTAGCCCGACCAATCCACAAGCCTAACTCCGTATCGGAATGAATCTGTACCTTCTTTACATGATACTTGTGGAAGTCCGACCAGCTTTTGTTTCGGGACGGTGTGACTGCCGGAAAGAACTCGTTCTTGAATGACTCGTTCCGGAATGAAATTTAGAGCGCGTTTTTTTTATTCACAATTCTGGAATGAGAATGACTGGTAGAGAATGCATTCGCAACATTCTGTTCATTCTGCCCCTGAGAGCAGAATGGATAGAATGGCGTTCTGTCCATTCCGGAATATGAATGCGGAACAAAAGAACGCGCGCATTTCATATTCTGGCCATTCTCATTCTTGAATTGTGAATAAAAAACGCGCTCTTAACTGGTGTCATGTTAACAAACATACAGTGTTACTGTAGATTCTCAGTATGGAACAGAGATGAAGTCGAAGTCGTACCGGAGTGAAACTCGGATCTGGTTTCATGTAAACACCGCCTAAATGTAGTGCAATAGCGATGGAGACTGATAAGAACAACAACAAAGGAGTTGGCAAGGAGAGTGACGGAAACAGAAAATACCTTGTTTAGGCTGCCGTGACACGACTATGTCCTCGATGATCTCTACGAATGCAGCCGGGAACATTCCCCTCCTCCCAGCTGTCTCTCCTCTCAACCATTCCTCGTTTACACGTTCTGTCAGACGAATAATATCCCCTGCAACAAAACTCAAGTCATCTGGACTCTCACTATGATAATCATGTAACGCCCTGCAACGCGGTCCAGAACTAATATCATCAGTTTTTTCCTGTGTAATAAGTTCTTTTGTTTTATTATGCGGTTCAACATCTTCAGCGGATTCCGCAGGAATCTGCAAGTTTGTACAATCCACAAAGCTTGAAGGAAAAATCCCAGTTTGTCCTCGTAGGTTCCCTTTGATCCACTCGTCGCTAACTCTTGCCACAACATCAATTATGTCGCCCTCTTTAAAGCTGAGTTCCCCGTCACGGTCGCTTCCTCGAAAATCGTAGAGGGCTTTCACTTTCGATGAAGACTTATCCTCCTTGGTGGCGCTTGACTGATATGAGAATAAAAAATAGAAAGAAAAGTAAACCAACACTCAAGATAATTGAGCATTGAAGCGCTTATGGCAAACCCAATTCTTACACTTCACTGTCAGAAAATTAAAACTTCTTATGAAAGAGCATGACCGGCTTCAAAAATCTACAGGTAGGTAGGAGCAGGGATACCGATTGTTCCATCCTTGATCTGCGGAGCTAATCCCAAAAACCGGAAATGATGTCCCATTTCCAACAGTTTCCAAGGTTCTCCCCAGAAAGCATGTGGAAATTATTATTGGAGGGGCGGCAATTTACATTACAATGCCATTAACTTTCGTCACAATGACATAATTGTGCATAACAATAAAAATCTCATAAAATAGCAGGTTCGTTTACCTCAATACGAGGGCATTTTTCCACTCTAGGATGCTCTGGGGAGAACCCTGGATTTTCAGTTCGCCTTTTCTCTTTCCTAATGCTAGAGCTGTCCCCCAACCTTCAACTTTCCTACTGCTAAAATCATTTTTACCAATCAAACCTTACCTTCTGATCTCGTGTTTCACTATCCATCGGCAAATCCTCAATGATCTCCACGAAACCCTGAGGGAACATCCCCTCCTCTTGGCCGCACTTGCCGTACAACCATTGCGCGTCGATCCGTTTCAACAACAAAATCTCAGCACCTGCCTAAAAAATACAAAACCTGCTACCATGGTTGGTACTGATTGGCTTCTACCACAAATTGCAGAAATTTTTGTGGGCAATTTAATAAGCTCATTTTCCTAGGACCGAGCCTCTAGTTTTCTTTCGAGGTGCAAACACTAAAATCAAGCAGACTCAATCATGTTAACTAGCAGTCGAGACGAAAGTAACTATATATAAGGTTTAATAAGAAGCGACGGCGCAACAAAACGCGAGAGATTTCTCAATCTTTTCAAGGGAAACAGGACAAAGATGTTGCTAAAATCCTCAGCAAAAATTCTTTTACACGATTCTACATTACAAACAGCTGTAAACTGGAAGCTTAGCCAATCTGTAGGTTGTTTCTTATATTATTCTCCGCAAAAATCTAAGAGAATTCCAGAAATACAAGGAAAATGTCTGTTTTACAGGAAACTTCCATGACGGACCCTGAAAGGAAATTACTAAACTCAAGGATTTTTTCTAGGAACTGATTCCAGGAGTAGTGCGAACCACGTGCTACCGCGTTTCATACAAAACCAGAAGATCCCTAATCACATTTCTTAAAATCTCAAGGGCACCTCAACTTTTGCAAAACAAATTTGCCTATTGCTCGCATAACGTTACTTTCAAAATTCTCTGTGGTCGCAAGGTGAATAGTTCAAGTAAAACGACTGCCTTCTCAAAAATTGTTCGCGGCTCGTTTACAAGGACCATTCCTTATCCGTGTAGCGTTTGACAATAACGTTTGGCAGCTTTGAAACCCGGCTGGAGAAAGAAACTTGACAACTTGAAAGAAGTAAGCGTGACAAACGAGGAACTAACACAGTTTGCAGTGGTTCTCACATTCGACTTTTAGTTAATGCGTCTCGTATTTACCTACTTGCGTTAACTGCCAGCGGTTCATCAAGGTAAACATTACCGATGACTTAGTTCCCAAAAAGTAGTAAATATCACAGAGCTAAAAGGTCGCGGAAACTGAATACATAGTTACAAAACCTTCAACAAAACTTGGTTTCGCTAAAAAAGTACTTGGAGCTTCCTTTCCTTCAACCATTCTTCAATCCAAAGACGTTTCTCTCTTTGAGCAGAAACCCGAAAAAGGTTTTGTGAATACTTTTTAACAGAAATTGTAGAAAAAAGATTTTATCAATGAGACACAAATTACAAACATATAATAAAACAAAAAAATTATAATTTCAGGCGCTTTAGACAACAACCACATCAAAACAGATAACCGCCTTCGTTTTAAATTGCAAGTAGTTTTCAGTGAAGGTCTCTGAAGGTTACCTGGAAGGACAGATCGTCAGCTGAGGTCGGTTGATAGTCATGCAGAGCAACAGCCACCGGATCGATCTTGGTTGGACAAACGGACGATACCTGCGTGGAAGCGAGTTCTGGCATGCTCTCCTTGGACGGCTTACGATCTCTGTTCTTTTCCTTAGCTGGCGTTTCTTTATCGTGCCTACGAGATAATAAGTAAATGAGCACATTTGTTGACTTGTAAAGGCGAGGATTCTATCAGTTGCGAAGGAGGGGAGGGGTGTAAGGGGGTGGAGGGGAAGTGGATGTCCAGCATCATTCAGGATCTAAGAGGCACTAACAACTCTTACTGACATATTGGAATGGCTGCTCATAAAAAAATCAAGTCAAACTGAAACAGGTTTTAAAAATGTGCCACAAAAAATATTTACAAAGAAAAAAATTAGCGCTACAAGACAAAACTATTCAGTACTAAAAATCATCTTCGCAAACCTCCCCCTCCACCACCGGTATCAGACATGTATAACCATACCCCCCCCCCTAATATACCAAGCATTCCCTTCAAAGTTCATAACTATCTTCTAAAGACACACGTGCTTGATTAACAAAAACTGGACGAGACCGAAAATTTAAACAAATTTACCTCGATATTGAAGGAGCTGTTCGAGCTGGTCTGGGCTTCGTTTTCACCACTGTAGTGGGTGCCGGCCGGCCAGGCTTGGGCTTCTCCATTGCTATGCTGTCCAGGGAAGTCTCATCTGATGGGTGCGACATCTCTTCCTTTTTAACAATTTCTACATGTGCTACAGCATCTTGAGTTTCTTTTGTCTCAGGTTTAGTTTTGACTATTTCTGTTCCTTCCTCTGAAGGTCTAGTATCAACCTCGGTTTTGGGTTCTGTTGTCTTGGCATCAGCGTGCAAAGAGCGTGGCCGAGGGGGTCTGGGTTTAGTTTTCTTGTCCTGTGGTACCGCGGGCGCGTTACGCTTACTGGCTGATTCACCAATTGCCACTGAATATGGTCTCGGAGGTCTAGGTTTGGCTTTGCGTTTTACTGCGTTCTCAACTTGCGGTTCAGATGGAGCTGGTGTGTGTTTTAACTCGAGGTTTTCAGCATTTGCTGTAGATTGATTTTCACTCTTCGCTGTGTCAGATTGATCTCCAGAAGGCAGCTTGTGCTCATCTGCTTTCTCAGGGGCCTTCACCGATGCACCTTTCACATGCCCTGGCCTAGGAGGCGGAGCTCTGTTTTGAGGCACCTTATTCTGTGTTTTGTCCATCGTTTTTGGCGCACTGGAAGCTTTAGATTCCACAGCTTCGGCTGGTTCATCAAAATCAACATAGAACGTACTGAAGGGCAACGCAGGTTTCTTCTTCCTAGGCGGATCTCGAGTAGTCTCAACTTTGTGTTGATTTTGTTGCCTCTCGTTGTTTGGTTTGGTTTTCACAGAAGGCGTTCTCGTTGGCCTCGGTGGAGCGGCTCTCTTCTCAGTTGGAGGTTTTGCCGCATATATAATCGTTGGTTTTGGTTTAGTCCTTTGCGGTGGGGGACTGCCCGCAGACTCGCTAGGTCTGCTATTTGTTTCGGTTGTTTTTCTTTCTTCCTTTCGTTCTCCTGAATTTTGCTCCACTGGTTTCTCAGGAGGTTTCACAGCTCTTATGATGGTCGGTTTGGGCTTTGTCTTTAAAACTTCCGGTGGCTGAGTGTCTTGCTTTTCAGCATTGGTCTTAGATGAAACGTTTTCCATTTCCAATTCCTTTGTACCGGAAGTGGATTTGTCCCCAACAGGCTCAGCTTGTTTGGTGGGTTTAGGAGGCTTAGCGACAATTATTGTTGGCTTGGGTTTAGGTTTTAGCTGTACTGCTTCGTGTTTGGTTTTCTCATCAGTAGGACTGCCAACATTGTCTCCACTTTCCTTGACATTTTCTGATTGAGACAAAGGTTTTGTTTTTGCTGTAATAATTGTAGGTCGAGACTTCACAGCTGGGGGCGAGGGCACATTGTCTGTTTTGACTTGTGAAACAGTTTCATTTGTCACAGGACTAGTTTCTTCATTCTCCGTTCTTTCCGGAAGCTTTGCTTTTATCACTATTGGTCCAAGTTTTGGTGTCACTGCTTCTAAAGATGCCTTGGTATCTTGTTTGGAGTTTGAGCAATTTCCAGGATTTTCTTCCTCTTGAGGTTGTGCTTTTTCTGGCCTTTTAGCTGAAATAATGGTTGGTCGAGGTTTTGGTTTGGGAATTGGCTGAGGTTCTTCCTTCTGAGCATCCGTATCTGTAACAGTCTCCATTTCTTTTTGTGATTCTGTGCTGCTTACGGGTTTAGTTTGGTTTTCTTTCAGAGTCGCTATATCCTGCGACAGTTTCTTCAACACCAAGCCACGGACTTGCCCCGTTGGCAAAGGTGCGAAAACTGTTCCTTTGGAAGACGGCATTGCTGTCTTCTTTGTTTGTTCAAGAATTTCCTTCTCTACTTGCGAAAAATTTAAAGAATTTTTTTCGTCTTTACGGCTTTCCTTGTTATCTTTTGGTATCTTGGAAGGTTGTTCAGGAGGTTGCCACATTTCCTTAGGTTTGGCTGCTGCTGCTTTGGTAAAAGTTTTAACAGCAAACACTGGCACTGTCGGAGGCGCCACTTGAGGGATCAAGTTCGTTTTCAGTTCCTCTTTAGTTTGTCTTACACCTGCGGGTTTGTCGAGCTTCTCGGCAGTTAACTTATTACCTGGCAATAAAGGGAATAACAAAAATTCCGCCAGTACTCTTGTGTAACTGTTTCATGTCATTCGTGAAAAGCAAGCAATACCGAAGATGCACGTGAAGAGGTTGTAGTAAAACGATATATCTGACATCTACACTTAAATGGTAGAGACGAGAAACGGATTTTATAATTTAACGACAAGAACAACACTGTTAATGTAGATTAGATAGAACCTGAAACGAATTGAGCGGAGGGTCAAAATGGGCCAAAAAGGGGCATCCCTTCCCCCTCTCTGTAAAATATTTGAGGACAAAACACTAAAAAATACTTATTTTGGAGCACAGGCAGCACCAACAATACATAACATATTTGTCCACTGGATAATGCTATTGAAGTTATCATTATCATTCCGGCTTTAACATTTTAAGTGTTTTTAGTATTATAAAAAAAATACAAATTCCTCAAATCTGATTGGCTCATCCAGCATTCTTTTTCTCTTTAATCTGACAAGAAATCATTGACTGAAGAGTATATTTAATAAGAAAATGCTGTTATTGGACACCTGTTATTGAATAGTCAAATAAACCAATCACGATCTGAATTCCTGGCTTTCTGACCAATCAGCATCAAGAAAAATAGTTACTACACTTGTAACTGAACAGATACAACAGCTTCGACCTTTAACTTTCTAAAATTGAAAATTTTGTAATAGGTTTGTAATAGGACTTTGTGTTATGAATCCAATGCTGCCTGTAATCATTACTTGTCGAAAACACTTGGATTTACACTCTGCACTCATTCAGTTTTTGTTTGTTGCTCAAAATGGTTACAGACCAAACTGGACACTCCACTAAGTCCTGTTGCCAGCACTTATTAGTATTACAGGGTTGCTACTTTCAACTGAAAGGCTACTTTTCCAAGACCTTTTTGAGCAAATTCAAGGTCATTATAGTATACACCAAATATAACATAACATAACATTAAAAAAAAATATTATTCTGTATATTGATTCAGCAACGAGCTTTAAAAGATTTGCTTCTAGGGAAAAATCGAGCCCCCGATTTTTGTTTTCAAACATTGCTACATTGAAGGTATTATGTCCGCTAATTACCGGTAATGACAAACCAGTAGTTTTGATTAAATTTTTTGGGTGAAAAATTTTGCCCATTTCAGGATTTTCTAGTACTGCAACCCAAATTCAAGGACTTTCTAGAGTCCAGAATTTTCTTTTGGCAATTCCAGAACTTCCCAGGATTTTCAAGGACAGGACAACCCTGGTTTTAACCCCTGTAAAGAAACACAAGCTGTCCAGAGAAAGATGTCCATACTGGTCTAAATAAAATCCTCACACCCTGTTCTACCTTCAGTTTTCTTTGGCTCATTTTCAAGTGGCTTAGGAGGGGCCTTTATCACAGTAGGGCCCCTCTTAGGTCTCCTTGGAGGGGCCTGTGGCTGCTCTGGGGAGATTTCACTTGTGCTTTCTGTAGCAGCAGGAATTGTCTCTGGGACGTCTCTCTTAGGCAAAGGTGGAAGTCCATTTTGTTCAATCTCACCTAGTTTGAAACAAGTTACATATATCTAGGCATGCCTTTCCAGCAAAAGCAAAGTAATATGAAGAGATTGAACAAATATAAGTGTGTACAGGTTGGCACATTTGATAAGATTTCTGACTACCAACAAGAAGGCGTGGGTTCAATCCTGGGCATGTTCAAGGCTTGAACTTTGGATGACTTACTTTCACCACACTGTGCATGGGCAGGGACAATGAGCTGTTGGTCAAGTCTGTTGATGTTCTGTCAGAGGACTTAAAACAACCAACACACTTGTCAATAAGAGCAGGCTAATACAGGTTTTGTGGACTATTACAGAGGGCCATTGAGTTATCACTGATCTGAAGTTACTGTCATTTGTCACCCTCAGTAACTAAAGTTGTTGTTACTATTGTAATAGTTATTATTATTAAATCAATACATATTAAAAAAATAATATTATTCACAGATCACAAGTGTTTGCGATGTCTCACCTGTTGTACTAACTGGAGTTGACTTAGGTCTTGGTGGTGGCCCACTTTTACGAGGTTCCGTTTCAGCAGGGTTCCTTTCAGAGGGTATAGGGGGGTTTACAGGAGGTCGTTCAGGTAGCCTGGGTGTGTCTGGAGGGGATCGGGCAGGCAGTGGTGGGGTTTCTAAAGGGGGTCTAGCTGGCAGCTGAGGTGGGTCCACAGTTGGCCTGGAGGGCAGTTGAGGCCCAGCTGGGGTCGTCAGTGGAGGTCGGGAGGGCAAGGGTGGGGCATGCACTGCACTTGACCCAACAGAAGGTGGTGGGATTGCTGATGAGGACCCCATTGGCTGCGCTGACACAATGGTGATTTCTGGTCTTCCTTTATTTCTATTTAACAGTTTCAAAGAAACTTAATCTAAACTTTTTAAAAAAGTGTCAGCAGTTAGCACTCTTAAATTCACTACACATTACAATGAACTTTTAATAATGAAAAGCATAAAAAATTTTGATTATAATTTGATATACATGTTTTATGCACAACTGAACTATGTACAGCATTTTTATTTAGTAATACAAGAATTCATTTTCTATCAACTCTTTCAAACATCTCTTTGTCTCTGCCCGTATCTGATGTTTCTTCACCTCTCTCTGTCTGTCTCAATCTGTCAGTCAGTCTGTCTCACCCTCTACCTTTTCCATGTTAAAGATTAACCTTATTTTATGTATCTGCATTTGATCCCCATCCATTTGTGATTGTGTCGTTCTGTCTCAGCATCTGTTAGTACATCTACCTTTTGCTCAATAAGTTGTTTACCTGATTCTACATAGACCTGTTTGTCGATCTGTCTAGTATCTGTCTGTTTTCACCTATTACGATGTAGCTGTTTATCTCTAAGACTGTAGTTTAGAACTGTACTCATTTGAAAGTTTCGATGTAACAGCAGTCTGAGTATGTAGCATTAGACAAAGGGTGCCCTGACATACTTGTTCCTCGGTGGTCGTTCCAAGGAGCTATTCTTATTGGCAACCACCACATTATTCTCGTTTTCCTTTGGGACCAGGTCTGGTCTGTGGGGTAGTGGGGGAGGCACTGACTTAGCTGCTTGGGAGGGACCTGGAGGTGGTCTTGGCGGCAGGGCTGGAAGATCAGGAACTCCTCCAGCATCATCCATTGGCTGGTTGGGGTGTAGTGACAGCTATCTTGACTAGTCTGTTAATCGTCACATAAATATTTGTTACAATATAATTGCTTTGTTTTTAAAAAAAATTGGAACTACTTAATAAACAATACACTTTTCAAAGTACATTATGTGGGTTTACTAGTTAAATAACACCACAATGGAAGTTTTGGTATATAAAAAAAGCCAAAAACAGTTTGTTATGAGCACCTTGTTAGTTCAGTATGCACTGCTCCTGGTATGAGGGCTTCACTGTTATGCATGTGACTGAATAAAATTAAATAAAGATACTGAAATGACTATCATTTCCCCAGGCAGTATCATTTTTATTTGATAAATTCTCATGATTTGGTGTCTTTGCCTAAAACTTTGAAAGTAATATTTTCAAGACAGTCTGTGTCTTTCTTTCTTTCAATTCTTCTTTTGACCAAAAAATATATTTTGTATTCAATGATCAGCTAGCTGTCTAGAAGACTAACCTCAGGTTATTGCAGCTAGCTGAGTACCTTATTTCTGTAAATATTTGTTTTTATTCTTGTATTATATAGTTCTCTCAGGTACTCAATTAAGTTATTGAATTGTATTGTATTGTTTACATAATATTATATATAGTTTAAAGGACAGTAGTGCAAAAGCAAGAAAATGACTAAGCTCTTAGTTCTCCTTATGTGTTTCTTTTTATTCAAAGTCACTAAAATGGATGGCTACTTTTCATTTATCTGGTCCAGCTAGTCCAATCAGTCAGTTTCTAAGTTTATGTAAATGGATCGCAACTGTTCTCAGGATTAGTTCTGGCCTAGCCTGCAAGCTGGCTCATTCACCGGCTGGTTCTGGCCTAAATGGACTTGCTCATGGATTAGATTCACCCAGTTTTTCCCACTTTAGTCATCCAAAGTGCAGGAATTTGGAGAGTTGTGGCAAAAAGTGTATGAGTATGCCTTGGAAATGTCCTCAGTCAAAACTGGCCTGAACCAGATATTCTTGGCTGGGCTGCCTGAACAAGCAACCTTAGTGGCTGTTATAGGTAGAACTGTCTTAATTTGCACTAGTTGAATTCTTTACTTGATAGAAAGTTATCAAATAAACAGTATTTCAAGTTAATTTTTAAGTACCTTGTAATGTTCAGAGCGGTTTGCAGACCATTTGGAATGAGATGTGAGGGTCTTTTGAATGAGAAGACAGATGACAGAAGTTAGTAAAACTCAAGAAAACCCTGAATAGAATACTTTAATTAATGAGCAGAAAATTGTTCCAATACTAGTAGCATGTTTAAATTCTCCCAACCCATTTACATGGAAACTAAAGATATTTAATATGAAAATTCAGCAACACCCAGCTGAATGCTTGTTAAATATCGTTATTAAAACGAACATGTTCCTCTTTGACAGTACTTCATTTTAGAAATTTTCTGATGAGAAAACACAAACTTATCATACTTGACCTTATTCATTTTGTTTTTGTAATACAAATACATAACTACCACTGTGTATGCAACAGTACCAAAAACATTAAAGAAATTCTACATGTAACAATGTGTCTAGATGGCCAGCATCTAACCATGGTCTTAAACTTTGTAATACTGGCTGGCATGCAAACTGTTTCCCAATGATTCTAAAAATCTATGAGTGTTAACCAAATGAAAGTCCCTTTATTCATCAAAAATCAACAAGCATTTGTTTCAACTACAATTTTTTTTTTTCAATGTTTTGTCATTTCTTGGCATTAAGTAGTGTTGGCTTGTGTGACTGAGCACTAGCCAGGGTCTTCAAATTACTAGATCTTGAAATAAAACCATAAACCCTTACCCTAATCCTTATCACATATTAATAGATTTCTTAAAACATTCAAAAAAAGGTTTGACTGCCAGCCATTTAGTAATATAAAAATCCTGGCTGGTATAGATACAGTCACTCTCCGAATGCGAGCAATGCGCATTTGTCCTCCAAGTATAAAGGTTTCACATTGTTTTTTGTCACAAGAATGGGCCACCCAAAACGTTTATTTATGTTGTTCAAGTAAAGTTTCTGAAATTCTCAGAGTTCTCATGTGCTGAGTTATTTTAAACCGAAGGCAAATACTTCCTCCAATTCGAGGAGTGACTCATTCACTGTACTTTATTATTTTAAATGTAAACCAAAAACCTGCATAACAACTCAATTCAAAAATATATTTGTACTAATGTACTGTGGGCTAAATTGCAGAATACCCTGCTACTCCAAGCTTCTTACCTGTAGCCACTGGCTATGGCTACGCAGTTGTTATAACGAGATGTAAGATATATAAGGTTCGCGGCTACACGGTGCTATGGCTACGCAGTGGACACCGTGTAGCCACCTTATAATACTGCTTCGTTCTACTTTATTTAAGATAGAAAACCCTGACTAGAATTTCTACTGCATAGCCGCGTAGCCACCTTATAATACTGCTTTGTTCTACTTTAAGATAGAAAACCCTGACTAGAATTTCAACCGCGTAGCCTCGTAGCCACCTTATAATACTGCTTCGTTCTACTTTAAGATAGAAAACCCAAGACTAGAACTTCCACCGCGTAGCCGCCTTATAATACTGCTTCATTCTACTTTAAGATAGAAAACCCGACTAGAATTTCCACCACGTAGCTGCGTAGCCACCTTATAATACTGCTTTGTTCTACTTTAAGATAGAAAACCTTGACTAGAATTTCCACCACATAGCCATGTAGCTGCATAGCCACCTTATAATACTGCTTCGTTCTACTTTAAGATAGAGAACCCTGACTAGAATTTCCATCGCGTAGCCTTGTAGCCGCGTAGCCACCTTATAATACTGCTTCGTTCTACTTTAAGATAGAAAACACTGACTAGAATTTCCACCGCATAGCCGCGTAGCCACCTTATAATACTCTGCTTCGTTCTACTTTAAGATAGAAAACCCAAGACTAGAATTTCTGAGATGCAAAACCCAAGACTCGAATTTCTACGAACGTAGCCGTAGCAATGGTCAGTAAAACGGTCTAATGGACTAGACTAGACATGGACTAATCAAATGTTCAACATGTAAACATCTGTATTGGCACATTTACACACTCACATACACTGAAACAGCGATACTAACAGTCTTGATACATGATTTTATCATACTCACATACAGTATAGTACTGAACTTTGCCCAGTATTGTTTAGACTGATCATTCTGATGGATTCGCCAGTAATTGTCTCTGATTATTATTTAATTAAAGAGAACTAACTATTGTAATGAAATAAGCTAATGCATTAGATACTAAAGTGAAATTGCAGCATGAATAAAAACTGAAAAGGTAAACAGCAAAGCTGGGTTCAGCCCGTTCCGGTCTACGGGCTTTGATTTCAAACGATCCGCGGATAGATGAAACAACGTTAAAATCTCACCTCTTCTCTACTAGAAAGCGACCAGGTTTTGATCTTAGGGAAACTGTATTGATAGCAATAAATGTAACCCAAACATAGAAGAAATTTGCGGCTAAACTTGCACTTCAGCTCGTTCCAAATCGTGCACGGGAAGTGGAGAGCTCCTTCTTCTCATGGGTAACTCCGCTGTACCATTTCCGTTTCCGCTGTAAAGGAGAGCTTCAGGTATTGCATTATGGGTAAAGAATTCGAGGCGGTTATTTTCAAATCTTCAGAAACAAGAAAATAGAAGAGACATTCCGTATCCCTTGAATTTGAGGTACGATTTTGTTTATCCCGAGCAGGTTGACTTCTCTTGCAGGTTTAATTGAATCACGATCGGTTGATTAATTTTGGTGTTTTCGATCAACTGGGTCTTTGAAGTTCGTGCACCATGTTTACGTCGAAATGCGTGGCCGGTACAAATATTTTCATCGACTCCGAGTTTCTTATATCATGATCAGTTCTTGAATGATCACTTCGATTTTATAGCCATACAATTATTCTATGCAGAGAATAATCAGATTTGTAGATTTCATAGTGTATCGCACATTTTTGAAAACGAGTTTTCCCGGCGATCAAATCGAAATATGACACCGAGGCTCATCAGAAATTTCGCGCACCATTTCAAGATTCGATTTTTTGATTTTATTTGTTGATTTCTACGTTCTTCTTTCGCATATCAGATTTTTTTTAAATAACCAATAAATAAAATAAGACCAACATAAGAATCTGTTATACATTAGAAACATCAGGCTATCCCAGAGTACTAAGTACTTACTGGGATGAATGTACTTTTCATGTTGTTTTCTCGTTCCAGGTTTTCCTTGCTGTTTAAAAACCGTTCTTGGAACAAAACTGAACATTACATGTTGATTTCACGTTCAGTCAAGTAGGAAAAATGCCGGAACATTCTACAGACAAAGACAAGGTGATTCCAGTTCGGGTTGCACTGCGAATTCGTCCTCTGAATTCCAAGGAAATTGGCGAAGGTTGTCAACAGTGCATCGACATCGTACCAGGACAACCTCAAGTTGTAATTAGAAACAACAAATCATTTACTTATGATTATGTGTTCGATCCCACGAGTATGCAAGAACAGCTTTACAATCAGGCGGTCGAACCATTATTGGACGGACTTTTCAAGGGTTACAATGCAACTGTTCTAGCATATGGACAAACGGGATCTGGAAAAACTTACTCGATGGGAACAAGTTTTTCTCTTTGTAGTTCTGAAGATGAGGCTACTCAAGGAGTCATTCCGCGAGTGATCAAACGAATATTTACTGAAATCGAATCCAGGAAGAATCAATACGAATTTATGCTGAAAGTCTCGTTCTTAGAGGTATGTACTTATCGGATAAAAGTTTCGTCTTATCTGTATTTAAATTTTCTTCAAATGCCAAATGGCGAGGGGTGGGTTTTAGGCCTGTGCTGCCCTGACCACTATTCAAGATTGAAAAAGCACTTTTCTATTCTCCAGTCAGACCAAACTAAAAAAGCTGACACAGACTGTATTTCAGACAAATACTGTATTAACTGTTGCAAACTGAAAGAGAAGTTTTTGTTCCTCATATACAGTATATATGTACATTGATCTCTGCTAAAACCATTTCCTTCTTCAAATTAAAGGAAGGGAAGGGGTGTCAAAAATAAATTTGGTACTGTGAGGGAGGGGAGAGGGTATTACGGTAATTACCTAGATTGTTTAGAAAATGCAGACATTAGTGGACACTAAGGAAGACGGGGGTAACCCCTTTATGCCCATTGATGTCCAATGGTCGTTTTAAAAACAGTCCCAAATTGGTTTTATGAAAACCCATGCTAACCAGGCAAACTATGTACTGTAACTTATTCAAGATGAAATTGTCCTTGAAGCAATTTCTGAATCCTTTGTATAGGTGGCACGTACATGTATTTTATATATCAAGACCTACAGGTATATTATTCAATTGGGGCATAAATACTACCCTGGGTACAAGAGGCAATACTAACATGTTTTCAGGTTAAAACATTTTTAAAATATCATATTTAACCTTGAACCATGCTAATGCCTTATGCTTATACAGTTTGACCCTGTTAATTCAAAGTCCCAAGGTGAAGGGAAAATGGTTCAAATAAATGGGGGTTTAAAATCAGCCGTAAGGCACTCCAAAGGGAATGAATATTGCATCAATATAGTGGGGGAGGGACTTCGAATTATCAGAGTTCAAATTATCATTCTCCAACTGTACTTGCCATTGATGGTTTTTTGTTCTCACGAAAATCTATTTAATTTTCATAGATACACAATGAAGAGATACACGATCTGTTGAACCCTGGCACACCTGATGACAAGATAGCCATCAGGGAAACTTTGGATGGTGGCATCAAGGTGAGTTCATTGTACACAGTTATGTTTCATAAACTGTCAATTTGGGATTATTTAAAGCTCAATTTTGATTTAGTTGGAAGTCTTCAATCTTTCAAAGTTGATTAAAACTTGAGCCAGCTGTAGACTACAGCCGCCACAAACAGTCAAGTTTACTCTAGAATATTATAATCAGAAGATACATGAACCTTGGTCTTGAAAACAGGGGGCATATTTAAGCAAGTTTTGAAAAGTTATTTAGAACACTCAAGAGACTGGTTCAATAAGTTATACACTCTGGAAGATAGATGTATAATTATTGTATAATCTCAAAGCTACATGTAAACTGCTTTGAATTCACAAATTCTGCTTATGAATTTAGATTGCAGGTTTGCAGGAATTAACTGTTACTTCAGGTATTGAGATGGCCAGGTGCCTTGAACAAGGGGCTGCATCGAGAATAACTGCAGCAACTGCCATGAACACCCGCTCAAGTCGATCGCATGCAATCTTCACTATCAGTATGGAACAACGAGAGAAGGTTGCCGAAGGGTTAGTTGACCGAGAATTAATAAATTACTATTTCAATAATTTGAATGAAGGAGAAACTAACAGTGAACTGACCAAAATAATATGATTGTTCTGTTACTACCAGCACAGGTATTTTGTAAATACATTTTGTTGAATCTTATAAATTAGTTATATTTCCAGGGACGTGAAAAAGGCAAAGTTTCACTTGGTGGACTTAGCAGGCTCAGAAAGAGCCAAAAAAACACAGGCCCAAGGAGATAGGTTTAAAGAAGGTAACTGTCAACTGACTGTCCTTTGAGTATTTGTAAATGGTTGCTGTTTAAAATGTACCCAATCATAGACTTTTGTTTTAAAACTAAAATTAAAACCCTTTTATAAATAACTAATTTCAGTTTTTGTTGTATGTAGGTGTCAATATAAACAGAGGTCTTCTGGCACTGGGGAATGTCATCAGTGCACTAGGTGAAGAAAACAGAAAATCTGGCGCACACGTTCCTTATAGAGACTCCAAACTAACCAGGTTGTTGCAAGGTAAGACAAGAGTATTGTTATCGAATGATATTGTATCTGTATTTAAATATAGCTGTACCTATTTGCTTGAAAGTTAAGGTAGGGGTGCACAAAGTTATGCAATACTAATAGCGCTGACCCAGACAAAATGAAACAAATTTTGCTATAGAATAAAATTCTAACCCACAATTCAATAAATTTATCTTCTTTTAGGAGAGACCACTAAAAATGCCAGTAGGCGTAGAGGAAGTAAATATCCCCCACCCCCTCCCCCACCTTCAAAAAATGGCTCGCTTCTTGTAAAGGTCAGAATAGCTAAAAAAAACATGCAAGTTAAATGGCTGAGGGAAAATTAATACAGAGAACCCCCCCCCCCCTACTACATTATATATTTTGTAACTTAGTTTGTGAACAACATTTTTTCTAGCTTCTGTAGTACTGTAAGGTTATTTTAGCTATTAATCCTATAATAATCTATTTAAACAAGAACCTGATTTGAACATCTTTGGAAAGGAAGTATTTTGAAAAGGTGGGATGATTGAGTCAGTGTTTTCTCTGCTTTCTAAGCATTCTACAGGTCGTGAATATTTTCTAGATACACCAGCAACACTGGGTGCAGGGCTGTAGCAAGTGTCAGGCAAGGAGAGCAAATGCCCTCCCCCCCCTCCCCTGCTAAATTTTTGGGACCGAAAACTGTTAGTTATAGAGCCAGAGCAAATATACATACATACATACTTTATTATCATCTCCCCAGAAGGGCTTTTCAGTGATAAACCTAACTATAAAAATTACAAAC